>JAMJFZ010002594.1:2527500-2535000 GCA_026225945.1 Cricetomys ansorgei
TGTGTGTATGCACACCTCTGCACACACATGGAGGCTGGAGGTGATGCCACTGTCTTCCCCCCCTCGTTGCCTTCTGACTTATCTCTGAACCTGGGACTCCCTGTTTGGACTGGACTGGTTAGTCAGAGGTCCCGCCTCCCTCCTTCCCTCTCAGCGTGGGCTTGTCCTTCATTATGAGCAATGGGAGACAGGACTGGTCTGTTCCTCTCATGGAGGCGTTCCCTGTGTGGACCTGACTTCCTGCAGCCCAGGGGCCTTGGAATTGTCCCTGAGAGGCCAGAGAGGTGTCATCCACAGAATCTGGGAGATGGAGGCATGTCACCCAGAGGACAAGGTAAGCCAAGGGGCATCTTACCCGGTACTTGGATGCAGGTGGGGAAGAAGTCACTGTACACTGCACCACGGAGTGCAGGGAGCCAGCCCCAGCGACGGACGCCACAGCTGCGGGTCTCTGAGCTGCCCAGAACGAAGTCAGGAAGTGCGAGGCTGGAGGTTCCTACGGGATTGCGAAGTCAGCGCTGAGCAGTGCAAGGCAGCGAGCTCTGGAGATGGACGGGAGGCGGGAGCGTGAAGATCACTGCCCTCAGCTGGTGGCACGGTTTGGGAAGGTCGTGGACCTTCAGGAGGCAGCACCTCCGCGGGCCACTGGGCGAGGGTCTGGAGTGTTTATAGCCGGGACCCACTTACGGTCCTCGGTCTGTGTCCTGATGCAAAGTGACTGGCTGCTCCTGGATCCCGTAACCATGTTCCCTACGTGGTGGGGAACATGTGTTCTGCAATCTTGAGCCAAAATAGTGGCCTCTGTATGTGTGTGTGTGTGTGTGTGTGTGTGTGTTCCAGGCTTCACAAATCCCTTCATGGAAAGAGGTCAACGTTTGTTTTTGTATTGGGCGGAAGAGACAGCGACAGTAAGGATTTTGAGGGTGACCCACTGTTGGGGAGCAGTAGGCATGGTGGCTGCACCCCGGGACTACAGGGGTTGAACAATGCATTTCTCATGTGTGGCCATTTTACAGTCCACTAATGAGACTGTATCAAGACCTCTGTCTTACAAACATGGACGCCAAGGCTCAGAGAAGTTGAGTGACCTCCCCAAAGCCACACAGCCAGCTGTTTCTGTACCCCATGCTCCCAACTGTCTCCTGCACATCTTTGCCTCATTTAAGAGGACAGGGGAGGGTGTGTTTCCCTCTCAGGGTCACCTTCCAGCCAGGGAGCCAGAGCCCCCTCCCCCACTCCCATCCCCTGCCTCTACCTGCACAGAGCTTGGCCGACCAGGTGCTGGACTGAGTTGTCAAGTAGGAGACAGAAAGGAAGAAAAAAGCAATTTCTTCCATTTCTTGGCTCAATCCTATGCAGTCAATACTGTTAGCAGTAAATCAAATATCAGGACTGCATTGACCCAGGAAAAGGCCAAGGAGAAAGCAAACCCACCGCAGAATCCAAAAAGCAGAAAATGAGTCCAGCCTGAGCTGTAGATCATAGCCGGGGAACGGAACCTGCCTTGGCAGCCTGTGGCTGGAACCTGGGCTGCCCCAGCAAGCCAGGGCCATCGCTGTGGGTGAGCAGGTGTCCTTGTTCCTCTCGCCCTGGGGGTGGGATGCCTCCAGAGTGGGCCTCCTCGGGCTGAACTTGGAAGGCGCCCCCATGGAAGGGCTCCTGGCTCCTCTGCTACTCTAACACCTTCTCCATTGTAAATGTTCTTTTAAAATGTCAGGCTGAGAGCTGATTACATGCCTGTAATCTTAGCATGCAGAGGCCGAAGCAGGAGGATTACAATTTGGGGGCCAGCATGGGTCCTTTAGTGAGACCCTGTCTCTAAACAAACACCCCAAAAGCTGGGGATCAAGAGATTGACTCAGCCGGTCTAGCACTTGCTGTAAGAGCATGAAGTCCCGAGTCTTCCCCAGAACCCACATAGAAAACCAGGCATGGTGAGCGCTTGCCACCTCAGTGGCGGGATCACTGGGACGCTCTGGGCAGCCAGACAACCTATGTGGTGAGCTCCAGGCCAGAGAGAGGCCCTGCCTCAAAAAATCAAGGTGGAGCTCCCGAGGAACAAAATTTGAGGTTGACTTCTGCCTCCCATGCGCATTCATGAATGCATGCACTCATGTACACACGCACACATGCATACATCCATCCATGCACCCATACACACACACATGCACATATGTACACACAAGTACACAAGCACACACACATACACACAGACATGCACACACACGTACTCATGTACCCATGCATGCACACACACACACACACGTACCCATGTACCCATGCATGCATACAAACATGCACACACTTACACATAGACATGCACACACACACATGTACTCATGTACCCATGCACACACATGCACACAGACATGCACACACATGTATCCATGTACCCATGCATGCACACAGACATGCACACACACACACACACACACACACACACATACCCATGCATGCATACAAACATGCACACAGTTACACATAGACATGCACACACATACATGTACCCATGTACCCATGCATGCACACACACATGCACAGAGACATGCAAACACATATGCACACAGACATGTATGCATGTACCCATACACACATGCATTCATGCATGCACATACCCATGCACACACACACATGTACCCATGTACCCATGCATGCATACGCACATGCATACAGACATGCACACACACATGCACAGAGACATGCACACGCACATGCACACAGACATGCACACATGTACCCATGTACCCATACACACATGCATTCATGCATGCACATACCCATGCACACACACACATGCACACATGTACACATGCATACATGCACCCATGTACCCAAACACACACACACACACACACACACACACGTGTGTAACGAGAAAGCCACAACACCAGACAAAATGTCAGACATATCTTGCTGTGTGGCTGTCCAGAGTCCACTGACGGTCAGTGTGTTCAATGAACACATGCCTTACCAGTCACCATGTGAACACTCTCTTCCGAGGCCCCAGGGACTCACATGTGAGCACATTTGCACCGTCCTGGCCTCACTGGGTTCCGTTGTCATGAGTGGGGGCGAAATGAGAGATAAGTCCGATCCTACAGCCTACACGCTCTGAGGCAAAATAAAGACATAGAGCACTGTGATGCCAGGTTCAATCAAGGGGAAGGGCCTGCTGACCGGAGGCTTTGTTCTGCGAGGGCGGGGCTGTAGCTCAGGGGCAGCAGTTGCCTAGGGTGCTCTTAGTCAGTCTCTGGGGCCACAGAGACGTAGAGCGGGTGAGGACCTGAGCCCGGGGACTGAGGGAACAGCAGTGCGCTGGCCCTGTGGCAGCCTGTGCCCTGGGAGTGTGAGGAGGAGGCGTGGCTGGGCTGAGGCCTTGATGAGGGTCCCAGGGCCTTGGCCGGGGTGGGACTTGTGGCTTTTCTGAGGTGGGATTAGCTGGAGACTGGGGGTGGGAAAGGACCCGTCAGAACCTTCTGTGAGCACCTGACTGGGAAGATGGGGAAGGGAAAGACATTCACCCCCAAGACCCCGTTTCTCTACCACCGTCTGAGATGTGGAAGCACGCACCGGGCATTAATAACTGCGCAGGGTCGGAGGGGTGCCGGATGACCGCAGCTATGCCCCCTGGGGCGCCGAGCTGTCCTGTCCAGCACGTGCCTTCCTCCTCCTCAGCCTACCTTTGGGGGCTGCAGCTTCTCCCTCTGTCTTCCCTCCCTGTCCTCACTCCTCCCTTTCCCTTTGAGACACAATCTCACTATGCTGCCCAGGCTGGCCCTGAACCTTAGGCTCAGGTGACCCCATTCCGACGCTCTAGGGGTTGAGTTTATAGACAGGCACACTGCTGGCTGCTTGTCCACGGCTGAAGTCTTAAAAATAACGCCCTGGACAGACAGATAAAACAGGGAAGCGGAGCTGGACACGCGGAGCATGGCCGCTCCAGGGCCGGTGAGCTGAGGGAGGAGGGTCTTGAGTTCGTGCCAGCCTGGGTACCCACTTGGTTTTGAGTTCTGAGCCCTTGGGTGGCCAACATGTCGGGGAGTTAAATTGCTCTCCTCCGCAGTGCGGCTAGCCGCTGCCGTGCCTGTCTTGTGACCTCCCGTGGAGGAGAAATGCCGGAGAGTTCAGGGTTCAGGGTTCAGTGCCTGGCCTGTCCCAGCCTCCCTCCACAGCGACTCCACGCCTGCTGCTCCGCCCCCCTGGAGAGCTAGAGACCTGCTCACCATCTTCGCCCTGGTCCCCTCTACCCTCCCAGGTAAATCCAGCTGCCTGTCCTATGGTCAGAGGACTTCTTGAGATCCCATAGGGGTCTCATGACCCCATGGAAACTTCCAGGCAGATTTCAGAGTTGTGAAAGGCCCTTGGCAGCAGAGTGGGTCCACGCTTGGGTCAGTACCGTGCTGTGGGGTCCCCAAGTGGATGTGTGCTGCTCTGCCTCCACGGCAGCTGCTACCAGAACGGTAACGCCATGCCTTCCCTCTGCTGTGCCCTCCCTCTTCCGAAGGTCGGCCTGTCCGTGTGCCAGGCCGTGCCAATCGCTCCTCCCTTCCTTCGCCTCAGCGATCGGCTCAGTTGTGGGACTCGGGACTTGGTCCTCCAGTGAGAGCCCCGTCTTGGGAGTCTGCATCTGTGGTGGGTGAAACAGGCAGCATGAGGTGGGATCTGCTGCTTAGCAGGCAGCCCAAGCTCCCCGGGCAGCAGGCAGCACGATGCTCGCCAGGAGCCGGTGACCTCTCCTGCTGTTCCAAGGATCCATGTTCGAGGACATGGGGTGATGAGTACCCCACCCCCAGACATTAGGGACGGGAATGTGCCATCACAGAGGTGGGTTTTCCTGAGCTGGCCTAGCTGCTTGGATGAGGGGCTGTGTTGACCACCTTGGGCCCAGTTCTTCTTGGACAAGGGGCCTGTTGACCACTTCAGGTCCAGTTCTGCTTGGATGAAGGGCCGTGTTGACCACCTTGGGCCCAGTTCTGTCTCAGGGAGTTGCTTTCCCTACCTCCATGTCGCCAGCCCCTAGTTCTTGTGCACCGTGATTGGATTTCTAGTGTTTGACTTGAGTGTCTGCCTCTCTTGCTGCATCCGAAGATTCACTCCTTGCCCCTGCCTTCCACAGTGTCTTAGCACAGAAGGGGCTGGGCAGACAGCTCAGCAGTGAAGCCCTTGAGCAAACTCAAAGGCCTGAGCTGGGTCCCCAGAACTCACATCCAGAGACAGGCGTATGAGCGCACACGTGTGTGTGTGTGTGTGTGTGTGTGTACGTGTGTGTGTGTGTGTGTGCATATGTGTGAGTGTGCATGTGTGCACACGTGTGTGTACTGTAATCCCAGTGCTGGGAGGCAGAGACAGGCAAATCCTTGGGGTTCACTGTCCAGCCTAGCCTCTGGGGCTGACTTCTTGCCTCCACACATATGTGCACACACTTGCATACAGAAGGGGCTCTCCACGAGCACACAGTAGGCACTGTCCCCAGTGACCCCCGGCGTCTAGCAAAGCTCTAAGCACTTGTAGGAGCTCAGGTCAGCATCAAGAATCTGGGCCACAGCAGAATCTGAGTGCAGCGAGCTCTATCAGCTGTGGCCCCACTCAGCACCTCTCCTGGCTCCTGTCGGGAAACCCCCCCCCCTTTCTTCAGTGCCAGTCTCTTGTTCTCTGTGGACCAGGTCTTGCCTCTGGGGTACACTTTGCTGAGCTGAGCAGGGTGGAGGAGGGGCTTGGAGAATGGTAATGTCTGCAGCATCTCCCTTGGGGTCACCAGGGGTCAGTGAGCAGGGGCTGGGCTTATGAATTTCCTCTCAGGGTCCCAGACAATGGGGGCTGACTTGGCAGTGTTGTTACCTTGGAAACCCTCTTCTCCGCACTAGAGAGTGGGGAGGTACTGGGGGCCTGTGGGGAGACAGAGGTTGCTGGAGGGGAAATTCACCTTCAAGGTGCAAGACAGAGGCTGGTCTGTGTCTTACCTTCCCCTCACCTTGTCCTTTCTAGACAACCTTCTGCATTTAAGAACATCGAGAGAGCTGGGATTGAGTCTAGACACTTCTAGCTCACTGTGTGACCTTGTGCAGGTTGCTTGCCTTCTCTGAAGTTTATGTTTTTCTCTTATGAACTGGTGAGAATGATCTGTAGGGTGAGTCAGGGGAGCACATTCTAGCTGTGAGTCCTTCTGAGCGCTGACTCCCTGAAGCTGTTTCTCATTGATTGACTCTTATTCCTTGGGGTTAGCTACTGAGCCACCACCTTGGTCGGTGTCTTAGGGCCACTATTGCTTGATGAAACACCACGACCAAAAGCAAGCTGGGGAGGAAAGGGTTTATGTGGCTCACACTTCCACACCACAGTCCATCACTGAAGGAAGTCAGGACAGGAACTCAAGCAGGGCAGGAGCCTGGAGGCAGGAGCTGATGCAGA
Organism: Cricetomys ansorgei; assembly: GCA_026225945.1. NCBI lineage: Eukaryota > Metazoa > Chordata > Mammalia > Rodentia > Nesomyidae > Cricetomys > Cricetomys ansorgei. The sequence goes on from JAMJFZ010002594.1 coordinate 2,533,909, forward strand.
GGCCGTGGAGGGGTGCTGCTCACTGACTTACTCCCCAAGGCTTGTTCAGCCTGCTCTCTTACAGAACCCAGGACCACAGCCCAGGGATGGCTCCACCCACAGTGGGTGGGCCCTCCCCATCAATCACTAATTAAGCAAATGCCCCACAGGCTCGCCTGCAGCCTGGCCCTATGGAGGCTTTTTTTTTTTTTAAGTGAGGGTCCCTCCTGTCTGATGCTTGTGTCCAGTTGACATCAAAGGCGCCAGCAGTCAGCTTCCAGATCCACACAGACGGGGAATTTTCTGAGGACCAAGGCGGTTGGTTGATCTGGAAGCACGGCTGCTTCTGCCTTCATTATTGGATACAGCTGGGAGTGAGCGAGTGCAGGTGAGGAAACTGAGGCTAAATATGGGGTGCCCTTGTCCCGCATCCCTGCCACGCTCTGCCTGTGCACGTGTGGGTGTGCCTCCGTCTGGCTGCCAGGCCCTCTCTGATGCTGGGAGGTGAGTTTGGGTCGGTGGTGGGAGGCAGGCCCCCCTAGGCTGCCTCCTGGACCACACAGCCACTCAAAGGATCAGATTTTCTATGAGACTCAGGAGCAGGTCAGTGACAGGCTGGGACTAGAGGGTACGCCCGGCCTGGGTTCGGAGATGTTTGTTTTTAAACAGGATTCACTGTCTGCTTTCGGCAACCTTTCCTAACTTACCCGCTTACTGTGTTTGAGATAGGGCCTTGCTCTCCATTTGTGATACGCTTGCCTCAGCCTCCTAAGTTCTGGGGCTACAGATCCGTGCCAGCGCACAGCAAAGACTTCCATATTAAAATTAAAAGCGTCCATGGTGTGTGCGCCTGAGTCTATGTATGCGTGCCACGTGTGTGCAGGAGCCGTGGAGGTCTAAAGGCCGGCAGGTCCCTTGGTACTGGAGTTACAGGCAGCTGTGAGCCAACATGTGGGTGCTGGGAACCGAATACGGGTCCTGTGCGAGGCAGCCGTTGCTACTAGCCTGTCTAGCCCAAATAACTTCTATTTTACTTTTCAGTTTTGGGCGCTGGGGATGGAGCTCAGAGCCTGGTGCGTAAGAGGCTGGCCTCTTGCTGAGCTGCACTCCGTC
>JAMJFZ010002594.1:2537500-2745000 GCA_026225945.1 Cricetomys ansorgei
AGTCTGCGGGACAATCCAGTACTACGAAATTCCCTGTTAGAACCTGACTAACTCACTGCTTGCTCTTTGGACCTCAGTCTCTTAATCTGTCTAATGGGTGCATGTGCTTTCCCTTCTTCCAAGGTTGCTGTGAAGGAGAAGTGAGAGCTGAGCCTGTGACCAGCTCACTGTGGACTGACCCTGGGTATGCACAGGGTGGGGGAGAGGAAGACCCCTTGCAGTTGAGAAAAACTCAGAGGCTGGGTCTGGGTTCAGTCAGGATGGAGCCGTGTGCATCAGGTTGTGGATTCCATCCCCACACTGCAGAACTCAGAATGTGGCTGCACACACCTGTAATCTCAGTACCTGGGAGGTTGCAGCAGGGGGGTCAGAAGTTCAAGGCCAGCCTGGGACACAAGAGATGCTGTTTGAAAGTCAAAGCAAATTGAAACAGTGCCTCCCAGACGCCACAGCTTCGCCATATACTGTCCGCCAAGGTGGAGGAGGCTCTGGCAGGACTTCCCCGCCTGCCTCCATCCCCGGCCTCAGAGTGGCACCGCCAGGGCCGTGGGAAGGAGCGTGGGTGCCATTTGCTCCCAATACAGGTGGAGAAAATTGATTCCGACCCTGGGCACCGCAGGCGGCGGGACAATTACCCGGGAGATGGGAAGCCCCGGGGTCAGGGCTGGCTGATGTGACGCGCACATCCTTCTCGCTGGCTGTGGGCCAACAGAGCCAGACAGACACGTGGGCCGCGTGCAGTGCGCCGGGGCCTCGTCGGGCTCTCAAGGGTGCCGCCTCCCAGCCCCCAGCGCGCCTCTGACATCTCCTTTTCTGGCTACTGCTTCCTGGGAGCAAGGCTCTGTCCTCGCTTCCCACAATGTACGTCTGCTTGTGTGTGTGCTCGCTGATGTGCGAGTGTGTGCTCACTGGTGTTCGAGTGTGTGCTTGTGTCTGTGTGTGTGGAGTGCTCGCTGATGTGTGTGTGTGTGGTGTGTGCTCGCTGATGTGTGTGTGTAAGCATGTGTGTGTGGAGTGCTCACTGGTGTGTGAGCGTGCGTCTGTGGTGTGTGCTCACTGGTGTGTGCCCGCTGATGTGTGTGTGTGTGTGCGTGTGTGTGGAGTGCTCACTGGTGTGTGAGCGTGTGTCTGTGGTCTGTGCTCACTGGTGTGTGAGTGTGTGCTTGTGTCGTGTGTGTGGTGTGTGCCCGCTGATGTGTGCTCGTGCGAGGACAGAGGCTGGAATGTTGGTGTTTTCCTTAACTTCTTTCTTGTTGAAAACATTTTTAATTACACTCATTTGGTGGGTGTGTGTATGTGTGTGTGTGTGTGTGTGAGAGCGTGTGTGCGTGTGAACACGTGAACACATGGATGTAAATCAGAGGACAGCTTGTGGGAGTCACTTCTCTCCTTCTACCGCGTGGATCTCAGGGATGGAACTCAGGTCACGGGGCTTGGCGGGAGCACCTTTGCCCGCTGAGCCGTCTTGCTGGCCCCTCACTTAGCTTCTGAGACAGTGTCTCTCACTGGTTCTGGAGTTCACCTACTAGAAAAGGATGACTGGCTGTGACTTCCGGGGTCTTCCTGTCTCTGCCTTCTCAGCGCTGGGATCGCAGATGTACATTGTCTTATGTGGGTACTGGGGATTTGAACCCGGGCTCTCATGTTACCAAGATAAATCCCCAACCCATAAGAGCTTCAGCGTCTTTTGTCGGGGGACACAGCTTTCCCCTGCATCATGGGTTCCCGGAGAGAAGGGCGAGTCCTCTGAGCAGCAACGGTGGGGCACAGGCAGTGTGGGCAGAGCGGGAAGGGGAGGTGACTCTGGGGGTGGGGTGGGGCTGGCAGTGGGGACACCAGGCCGGGCAGCTGACAGCAGGCGGCGCACAGCTACCCTCTGGAGCCGTCTCAGCACAGCTCGGCTGTATGTTTCTATTTCCACAGCTGGGCTTGTCACCGGCCCTCTTTCTGCAGAGGGAGAACTGAGGGCTGATGGGAAATGACTTTCTCAGGGTCTCATCACCAGCAGGACCTCAGAGACAGTTTCAGCCGTGCTTACACGCTTGTTCACGCCACGATCGCTGGCACACAGAAACGGCGGTGGGTTCCCACACACCTGCCCTCTGGGATTACTAAATGCGCAGTCGATTTCCAGGGCATCCGGTGGAGTTTCTAGGAAGGCTCCACTGGGACTTGGGACGGTTCCTGCCGAGCTCAGTCAACTGCCCGTCTCTCGCGGCTGAGAATGTTTAAGTCAGTGCCCACCTGGGACTTCAGCTTAAGAGAAAGCCCAGCCTGGATCCTGCGGACTCCTGCTGACTGCTATGGGGGAAGGATCATCAGAATCAATGGGGCATCGGAGCAAACCTGGGGGCTGGAGGGGGCTCATGGGGAGGGTCTGACCAGGCCATGGTCAGGGAGGCTTCACGGAAGAGGCTGTGCTGGACCTGAGAGCAGAGAAAGAAGCTGAGATTCACCATCTAGGGACAAGTGCGAAGAATGTCCCAGGTAGGGCATGTTCAAAACTCGGAGAAATGAGTCTTTAATGGAGAGAGATTAAACTTGCCAGGCCTGGCCACTGTGTGTGTGTATATGTGTGTGAACATGCCTGTGGGTGCCTGTGTGTGTATGTGTGCATGTGTGTGCATATGTGTGCATGTGTGCATGTGTGTTTGTGTGTGCATGTGCACATGTGTGCGTGTGTATGCATGTGTGTTTGTGTGTGTGTACATGTGTGTACATGTGTGTACATGTGTGTATGCGTACGTGTGCATGTGTGCACATGTGTGTACATGTGTGCGCATGGGTGTACATGTGTGTGCATGTGTGTATATGTGTGTGCATGCATGTACATGTGTGTGTAGGGCAGAGGTGGACATCAGGTGCCATCTTCAATCATTCCCTACCTTAGTTTTGGGGTCAGGTTCTCTCACTGAACCCAGAGCTCACTGACTGCTCAGCTGGGTTGGCCATCGAGCTGCAGGCTGTCTCCTGTCTCTGTGTCTCCAGCACTGAGACTTCCAGTGTGTGACTGCTGTGCCTGGATTTTCTGTGGACTTTGGGGATTGGAACTCACGCTTGAGCATCAGGAACTTTACAGGTCGAGCGTCTCCCCAGGCTTGCAGTACCTGTGATACCTGATATGCCGTAAACACAGTGGAGTCGTGTGGAAAGTGTATGGCTCAGTTCTGCATCCTGCGTCCTGATCTCTGTTCTGTAATTGCGCCCTTGGACGATGACCCTGCCAACATGGAGGGCTGAGTCCACATGGCTCAATCGTTGCTGAGTGTTGAGAACAGGTGTTGTTTACAACTTGTGACAGGAGAACAGCGTCTTTCTAAGGTGTTGCTCATCCGGAGGCGGAGAGACACGATGGACAGAAGCAGGCACCACGTGAAGATTCTGCCCGAATAGCAGTCGCTTCTCTCTGTCGCGGTTTGAAGGAGGAATGGACCCCACAGCTCACATGTTTGAACACTTGGTGTCCAGCTGGTGGCACTGGACCGGAAGGATGCAGACCGCTAAGGGGTGGAGCCTGGCTGGAGGAAGTGGGTCACTGAGGGGTGGGCCTTCTATAGCCTGTCCCCACTGTTCGGGCTCTGCTTCCTGAGCGTGGGTTCAGTGTGACCTTTCCCGCCTCCGCGTCTCTGCAGCTGTGAGTCAGCACAGTCCGTTCTCCCTTAAGTTGTGTTTGTCAGGGTGTCCATCGCAGCAACAGGAAAGAAATGAGGACATGCTTCTGTGGCCAGGCCCCCTGGGCGACCCCGGCGGCCTCTGCCAGGAGAACAGGGGTGCTGGGGAAGAGACTGCGGGCTCCCGTGCTGCCTGGAGAAGGTGTTGGGTGGCCATTGCGCTCTTCTTTGGGAGCTGGGGGCCCTTGGCTGCCCGCTAGCCTCTGTCTTGCTAAAGCTGCACCACGGTGGCTGACTTGACAGCCGGTGGGCGTCCTGTGATTGCGTCTGATTCTCTGTCTTCTTAGAGCAGCTAGCTTACAGTTGGGTAGCCTTGGGCCATCACACGGCCCCCGTTCAAAAGGCGGCTTGTAAATTGTCTAATAGGGTGATAAAGAGCAGCGCTCGCTAAACACGCGTCTTTTAACCGTTGTAGTGGGGGATTTTGTAACATTGTTTTATGTGAGAATGCAGAAATTATCACACGTGATTAGAATCATCTCTTCTCTGCCAGGCCCCTGACACGTCCCGGAACCCGCGCCACACTGAGCAAGTCAGCTCGTAAAAGCTAATCAAATACAGTTTTAAAATGCAGTCGTATTTGGAGTGCCTTGGTGAAGACAGTTGGGAAGGCTGCCCAAGCCAGCTCCACCGTGGGGGGAGGGGGAGAGGGGGGACAGGAGGAAAGGGAGGAGGGGGAGAGGGAGAGGGGACAAGGGAAAGGGAAGGGAGAGGGAGGGAGGAGTGGGGAGGAGATGAGAGGGAGAGAGTATGGGGAGAGGGGAGAAGGAGGGAGCAGGGGGGAGGGAGTGAAGAGGAAGGGGAGAGGGAGGGGGCAGGGGAAGGGAAGAGAGGGAGGGGGAGAGGGAGGGGGCAGAGGAAGGGAAGAGAGAGAGAGAGGGGAGAGGGAGGGGCAGGGGAAGGGAAGAGAGAGAGGGGGGGCAGGGGAAGGGAAGAGAGAGAGAAGGGAGAGGGAGGGGGACGGGGGGGGGGGGGGAAGGGAGGAGACAGGCCATAAGTGTGTCTTCTTAGCGGCCATCAGTTACAGAGGGAGGGCTGGTGGCCTCAGATCTACTGTTGGGTCTAGAAGCACCAGTGACACCCCCTCAAGCCCTGCTCAGATCTGTATTATGGGCTCATCTCATCAAACTGACGTGGTCCTTGCCGGCAGATCTTAACTGAGCCCCAGGCAGTCGGACACACACGTGCTCCTGTCCGTCTGCAAGAGGCAGGGTGTGTGTTTAACCAGAGGAGCTCTTTCAATGCTAAAAAAAAAAAAAAAAGCTGATTGACAAGCTTTTTTAGGGGCATAGAGACATGGTTCTGATCCCCCCAAAGGCCCAGCCACGTCCTGGTGGGAAGGTGTTGGGTGGGGAAGGTATCGGAGGTGGTGGTAGTGGATACTAAATAATTACTTATTTATTTTCTTTTGAGTGTGTGTGCAGGGTGTATATATGTGGTATGTATGTGTGCGTTCATGTGTGTGCACACCCACATGTGCCCACCACCGACTCTCACCATCTTGGGACACGAACTCCCCTGCCCCCCCAGGACTGTCTGTGTCTTGGCACATTGAGAGGGTGAGGGAGGCAGCACGTGGGACCGTAGCCGCAGAGGGGAGGTGGGCTCAGCTCTAGATCCAGTAATAAGAGGGTGCTGGAGTCAGGTCGCTGAAGAAGTGCCAAAGGAATGAGACTTCAGAGCAGGAGACAGGGGCCTGGACCAGAGACAGTGGTTGACATGATGTGGGGTCTCCTCTGATGGACCGTGAGGACAGTCCCTCCAACAGGGTCCCCAAGGGCAGGGCCGAGGTCAAGGCCTTCCTGGGAAGAAGACGGTGAGGTCCTTGACTTGAGCCTCAGCCGGGAGAGAACCACTGACAAGACGCAGAGTCTCGCTGAGGGGCAGGAGTTAGAGACCAAGGTGAGAGACAAGGAGAGGCCTCGTGTTGTCTCTGTGATCCTGGCACAGTCTGGTGCTTCTGGCCTGAGCATCCGGAGCTCGGGCCCGGCAGGACCGGCGCGGCTGGCACTCTTGGGATCCATGGTTCTGTGGCTTTATTCTTACGAGCTTGCGGTTTGGGTCCTTGCTTCTTCTTTACTCTGCCTTCAGCCTCCACGTGGCTTAGGTTCTGTGTCTCTTCTCCTGTGGCTTTGCCATCGTGGGACATGAACCGGTTACTCCAGGAAAAAGCTCCTTTCTGGTCCTTGCCCTTCTGAGGCTCAGGTCAGTTCTAGGAAGCATATTGGGAAGCAGGAGGATGATGGGGAGGGGGAGACCGGCTTTCCTTTGGCTGCCGAAGGGCAACCTACAGGCCCACATCTGCCATCAGGTGCGAGGACGCTGAGAGGGAGGTCAGGTGACTGGGAGGGGCCTATGGAGGGCAGAGGGACCGGACAGACTGTGGGGCTCCTTCCCTTTCTCTGCGACTGTTACATCTAGAAGTTCCCATTTAAGCTCAAACTTCCTAAGATTGCTGACTGACTGAATGACCAGGTGAAATGCACAGACACCCTATGTGCTGGCTGGTTTTATGTCAACCTGACACAAACTAGAGTCATCTGAGAGGAGGGGGCTTTAATTAAGAAAATGCCTCTGTGAGGTGGAGCTGTAGACAAGCCTGTAGGGCATTTTCTTAATTAGTGATTGACAGGGAGGGCCCAGCCCATAGTGGGTGGGGCCATCCCTGGTCAGGTGGTCCTGAGTTCTAGAAGAAAGCAGGCTGAGCAAGCCATGAGGAGCAAGCCATGAGGAGCAAGCCATGAGGAGCAAGCCATGAGGAGCAAGTCGGTGAGCAGCACCACTCCACGGCCTCTGCGTCAGCTCCTGCCTCCAGGCTCCTGCCTTGCTTGAGTTCCCGTCCTGAATTCCCTCAGTGATGGACTGTGGTGTGGAAGTGTGAGCCACATAAACCTTTCCTCCCCAGCTTGCTTTTGATCATGGTGTTGCATCACGGCAGTAGAAACCTAACAGGACAGAAGTTGGTACCAGGATAGTGGGGCATTGTGACAGACACGACCATGTGTTTTTGGGAGGACCGAGGAAGGACTTTGGAACTCCAGCCGTTGAGTGTCGGGACCTTGGCGAGCTGTTCTGTGGGAGCGTGAAAGGCGGGAGCGTTAAGAGAAACACAGAGGCTGGAGGCCTGGGTTGAGAAGTTCCAGAGTGAAGTTTGAGTCACTTAAAGACTATCAGGGCTGTTGCTGATTTTGAATTAAGACTCTCTGGTTTCTGGTCAGCTGAGGCTGAAGAGTCGGCTGTGATTAATGAGAGACCAGAATCTTTGAAGAGAAACCTTTGCTTTGCTGGGACAATTGATTGCTGGTCACTGGGGCTGAACAATTAGGAGTGATTAAGAAGAGACCAGCAACACTGAGATAAACTCTTCTGGGAAGTGCTTCCTCAAGGTCAGCACACAGACGCTGTGTTCCAGAGGCAGCTGAACTCGGTACTGTTTAAGAGTCACGCAGGTGTTACTGGGTTTGAAGGCATGAAGGGGTCATGGAGAGCAGCTGAGGCTTGGCACTGGGCGGCAGGGCTGGAGACCCCGAAGACAGCCTGGGAGAGGCTGTTGGTGACGGTGCAGCCCAGCTGCAGCAGAAGACCCCATGGTTTTGGAGATGCCAGCACCACTGGGTGACCCCCAGAACAGCAGGAGCAGTGGAGTGGAGCCAGCCTGAACCTAGAAGACAAGCTGTGTGTGCTGCAAAGGTCAGAGCCAGAGAAGTGACCGGAGTCCTTTGGAGGAGCCCAGGAGACGGTGAGTGAATCCCAGATAGCGAATATCGAGTTGTTGGCACTGTTGGAGTCTGGTTTTGCTTTGTTCTGCTTGCTTCTGGAGTTCGCCGGTGCTCATGTTTCTTGATGGCTGTGTCTTGAGGTCGGGCAGTTTGAGTACACTAATGTTCTCTTTCGTGATCTTAATCATCTGAATTCCCCTGAATGAAAGGAGAGACCTTGATTGTTATGTGTAGCCTCGGTGTGGGTGTGTCATGGGGACTTCGCAGTTCTCCCTCTTTTCCTCTGGGTCCTCGGATTGCAGGGAAGCGGAGAGAAAAAAGCAAGTGTAGACCGAAGGCCCTTGGCCAGCGTGAGCCTGAAAATGTGAGCCCCAGCCAAGGCCTAGTCCGATACGGACCGCACCCCTCCCCATGGAGCCAGTTCACCCAGGCAGGCTGGCCGTGCGTTCCCAGTCCAGGGATGCCCTATTGCCACGACGAGATGCCCTGCGTGGGGCACTTTTTGTTGTGTTGAAATTAACTACCACGGCCTTCAAACTGCATCCCCTCCAATTAGGTTAAGGGTCTGTAGATGAGCTGTAGCTGGGAAGTAAAGCAATATGCCCTCAACCTCCCCAAATTCCTGACTGTGTGAGCATTTGTGCTCTCCAGGGGCATCTTAGGTATTTTCAGGACTATAGGAGTCTGGGGAAGCTAGGGCACGAACCTCTTGAGTTTAGGAAGAAGAATTCCCCATCTCCCAAAGCCCTCCATTTCAGAGTTTGGGGCGGTTGGCCCACATCTGCCTCTTCCTCAACACTTTGCCTTCCCGCTCCCCTCCTGTGAACGCACAGGGCTGTGTTTGCCACCCAGCCCTTTCAGGTTGTCTCGTTAGAAAACCCCTGTGCTAAAGAGACCATTAAAAAAAGCAGGGAAGATAAATTGCCTGAAGCGGCAAGGCCCAGGAGGCCGGGGGGAGCGCGCGGAGGGCGCGTGGAAGGCAACCCTGTGATTAGAGAGTAGAGCGAGAGCCAGGGGGGGCAAACACCTTCACGGGGGTCGCTAAAATGTTTGCACAGCCTCTGCCCGTGCTGATCTGAGTTACGGAAAGAAGCCCAGACTCAACGCTCAGAGCAGTATCTTCCAGAGCCTGGCAGAGCAGGCTGCCCACTTTCCTGTGGATATGGAATGGAAGCTATTTCTTCATCCCCAGATTATGGGATGTCTTCTAGCTAATAAAATGTCTCAGACTGAGGAGGTGGCTCAGTCATTCAAGTGCTTCCCCATATGCCTGGGGACCTGAGTTCAGTGCCCAGAACCCATAGAAACAGCTGGTGTGCGAGCTCGTAATCCCAGAGCCAGGGAGGCAGAGATGGGAAGATCCACACGCTCACTGGCCAGCCAGTCTAGCTACTCAGTGAGCTCCAGGCCAATGAGAGACCTTGTCTCAAAATATAAGGGGGATGGTCCTAAGGAACACACCTGAGGCTATATTATGCATGCATGTGCACACATGCACACACACACACACACATGCACACACATACACACACACCCATGCACACACATGCACACACACGCACATGCACACACATGCACATACACATGTACACACATGCACATACACACACATGCACACACACATACACATGCGCACACACATACACATGCACACACACTCACATACACACACATGCACACACACACATGCACACACATGCACACACACACACACACACACACACACACACACACACACACACAAATGAGGCAGAAGTGGCTGTGTGTCTGACGGGGCCTATGTCCCTTGAGGCTTCATGCGCTCCTTTCTCTGTGGTTTCTGTCCTCAACATGAGATGCCCAGGCCTGTCCGCTGGAGACAGGAAACCACGTAGAACAGATATGAGCTAGTCAGCCAGGACTCTTCTCAAACCTTCTCTCCTAGCAGGCCCCAGATGTGTAGCGGGCCATCCGGTGTCCATCCCGACAGTCCAGACACTCAGAGCAGCCGCTGGCTCATGCCCTTATAGGTAACAGTGGGTAAACAGATGCTGCCAGATGTGGGGTCATTTTGTTACATAGCAATAACTAGCAACTACACCTCCATCATGAAGACTTGCCAGAGGACCAAGTACAGCTGTGTGGGGAGGTAGTGCTAACTAGAGGAGACGCCGTGGTGGAGCCCTGACTCTGCCTGGCCCTGTGCCTAATGCGGGCAGAATCCAGACATGTGAACCTGACCTTCAAGGGCAGAATATTACACTGCCTCTCCTCACTATGCATTGGCTGTCGGCTGATGCTGACCCTGAGACTCGCCAGTGTGCCTCTGGTTTGGGTGTGGGTCTGAATTACACGTCTAGAGGCCCCGGCAACCCCGTAGTCCAGGGCTAACTAGGACGCAGCTTCTCCTATGGTGGAGATGTCTGTTAGAGGGACTGAGCCAGGCAGAGCAGGTGTCAGCCCTGTGGACTGTGGCCTTCGGGTGCTTGTCCTCTGCTCCCTAGCCCCACGTGGGGGTGTAGGCTCTGAGGTCCCAGCTCAGCTCCTGTGTCAGGGAGCACATTGTAACCAGCCCCCCTGGGGGGTTGTGTGCATGGGTTCCAGTGTGTGCCAGAGTTTATCCACGGCAACCCTAAGCTAGCTGTGCTGAGGAACCGGTGGCCATTTACAACATTTCCAACCCAGTGCAGAAGACACTCTGGTGAAATACGGTAAAAGTAAACTAGAGAAAGTGTTGAAAACTAAGCCCCTTACTGTGGCAGCACACAGTCAGCCACTAGCAGGTGTCATGGCCCTACTCTGTGCACAGTGGTAGTGCAGTAGAGACAGTACGAGCCACGTGAAGCTGTGCTTGAGTGGGAAATGGTCCTTGCTTGGAACGCACTCAGCCAACCACAGGCTGGTGATGACCTTCGTTTTTCTCATTCTGGCCTCAGACCTATGAGTGTCCTTTACCAGATTCCTGAGTGCTGCGATTACGGGTTTGTGCCTCCAAATCTGGCTCACCCATACTCAAAAGGAGCTCTGCTCCATTTTCTAGTTAGGCACTGGAGGCCTAGTGATGTTAAGTGACTTGCCCAAGGCCGTAGTGCGCTAGTGGCGTGACCTGAGCTCATTTCTTTGGGCAGGGAGATGAAGAGACAGCAAGAGGCACACGGAGGACATTGCCCCGTGCACTCTTTGAGAGTGACAGCTGTCAGAAAGCCAGGCGCGAGGGAGGGCTGCTTTGTCAGGAGAGCCCCGGCCCCTCCACAGCTGAGTGTTGTGGGAAGCTGGAGTCTTAGAAGCTTTACCGGCTCAGGGCTGGGAGGGTCTTCATGGCCCCTGTGTGTGACACAGAGCCTGCCCTCCTACCCCTCCATGCTGCCAGGGCACAGGGCCAAATCCTACTCACCGGGGGCGAGGCGGGCTCCCTCTCTTGCTTTCCTGTCCCTAGAGCCACAGGGGCCCGGCAGGGAGGTCTGGGGTCTGGCAGGCGGGCGAGGGCTCGTTATCCACAGGCTGACGGCTGCCACTGAAGACTGCCCGAGGACATCCAGGCGGGGAGCCGTTTCTGAGGCCCGCTGTGCCCCAAGAGCTGGCTGCCAGTGTCTGTGCCCAGGGCCGGCGTGTCCCCTCACCGACTCATTAATCCTGATTAACAGAAGAAGGCAGCAGGCAGGGGCCCTCTTAGCGGGCAAGTGGCGGCTGGCCTGCTTTCACCAAGCACAGTGGTGCCCGGGAGACTCAACATCGCTGAATTATTCAAGCCAGCCATGTCAGAGAAACCTGAGGACATGGCATGGTGGCACCTGCCCCGTCCTGCCCCCAGGGTGGCTGTACCCCACAGCTTGGGGCGCAGGCCCTGGGCTCCTTGGCAAGCCGTACTCCAACCCCTCCTTCTCAGATGGGAGTTGAATTTGTAGCTGATCGTCCCCAAGTGACTTTGAGGCCTAGTAATGGATCCGAAATGACATTTCCCACCTGCCAGTCCCTGGGGGACACTCTGACAAGGGTTTCTCAGCATGATGGGGCAGGCACAGGGGAGCTCAGGAGGGGATGCTCTGCTGAGGTGTGTGTGTGCATGTGTGCATGCCTGTGAGCATGTGTGTGCACGTGTCTGTGTGTATGTGCTCATGAGCACACACACATCCTTATACATGCATCCTCTCACACACACCCACACACACACATCCTCTCTCACACATATCCTTACACACACACACACATACACACACACACACATCCTCTCTCAAACACATCCTTACACACACACACACACACACACACACACATACACACACACACACATCCTCTCTCACCCCCCCCCCACATTCTCTCTCACACACATCCTTATTTCTCAGCTAGCTAGCTCTCTCCTCTCTTGCACTGTCCAGGATACCCTGCCCAGGGATGGTGCTACCAACGCTGGGCTGGGCCCTCCTCCATAAATTGCAGTCAAGACAATGCTGCAAGCTAACTTGATCTAGATAATTCCGCATTATGAATCTTCCCAATTGATTCTAGATCGTGTCCAGTTGACAGTCAAGACCAACCCACAGCTGGGTGAAGGGTGACCTTTAACTCTTGGTCCACTGTTTTAACTTTCCTAAGCATCTATTCAAGGTCAACTGTGTGTCTACCAAGCAATGCCAATGTTCTGTTCTACCAATTCCTGCAGACAACACTGTTACCTTCCAGAGAGGATTTGGAAGGTTCTGGAAGGGAGGCAGATGGCCCCTGAGTCTTAAGCCCAGTGATTCAGAAGGTACTGGTCCTGGGGTACACATTTGTATCCACCAGTCTTTGTGTCCACTTTCTCCCTATGATGCTGTCTCTCCAACTGCTCTGGCCTCTCACCCACTTTATTAAAGGGCCAGTGACGCCTGCTGGAAGGGCATCCTGGCTTGACCGTGTCTGCAGATATTTGGGGTTTTATTTCTGGAACAGTCTCTTCAGGATGCCCAGGTTAGCCTTGAACTCACGATTCTCCTGCCTCAGCCTCCCATTGCTGTAAAAATAGGTGTTCCCGCTATGCCCATTGTGGCAGACTTCTTAGCTGTGGGTGGTAACGCCCCTTCTCCAACTTCCAGCCACTCTGCTGCTGCAATGGGAAGACAATGTATAGACGAATGGGCGTGCCAGTGTTCCAGTAAAACTTTATCTACCAACAGGTGGCGGGTTGGACAGCCAACAGGCTGTGGTTTGAGGACCCTTGCAGTACAGACTTGGGTATAGACTGACTTTGGACCCACAGATCTGCAGCCTGTCCCCAGCCACCTCTGCTCCCTCACTGTGCCTGGGCTCTCTGCAGCCTCTCAACTTTCCCCGCTGACAACAGGATGAGTGGGGCAGTGGCTGGGCCTGGGTGAGACCAGGAAGGCGCCTGAAGGCCCAGTCGATCCACAGACCGGTTTGTTTATTTTTACTTTGTGTATGTATTCGTGTGTGTGTGTCCTTAATCAGTTTCACTATCATTCATTCATTCATTCATTCATTTTTGAGGTGGGAATCTCTCTATGTAGTCATGGCTGGCCTGAGATTTGCTATATAGGACCAGGCTGGCTTTGAACTCAGAGATCCACCTCTGCCTCCCAAGTACTGGGATTAAAGGCGTGTACACATCCCTGGTTTGGCTTCCACCTTAGTGGTTTTTTTGTTTGTTTTTTTTGAGAAACCATTGCTCAGTGAACTTGGAGCTCATTGGCTAGACTCCTGGCTGGTGAGTACCTGGGATCGTTTGTTCTCCACGCCCTTGCCTTGATGTGGGTGCTGGGAATTGAACTCAGGTCCTCAGGATCTTGCACACCAAGCACATATCCACTGAGCCATCTCCCAGCTCCCCTGGTTGAACTTGAACTTTCAGAGGAAAGGCTCCCCACTCCTCCTCCTGGGGAAGGGGAAGCTGCTTGTTCTTTCCCAGTCATTTTGCTAATAAGATGTCCATCGTTTCCAAGTTACTGCTCTCAGATCTTAGGGGTTTGTAAAGGATGTGGGGTATGGTGTCTTTGGAACAGACTCTTTGCTATTTGATACTTTCTTGCTCCCTCTCCCCAGCCCTGTTAAGTCTGGTGTGTGGATCGGGACTGGTTTGGTAGCCCCGGGTGCCACCAGGGGCTCCCTGCTGGCCAATTCATTTCTTGGGATCCGTTTCCCATGGATCAATTAGTGGGTGCAATGGGCTTGAGTCTGGGCAAACCGGAAGTAGTTACTTTGGTTCTAGAGGAGGCTGTGGTGCGGGGCTCCTGGAGATCTGAGGGACTAAGATGGGGAGCCAGGGTCTTTGCGCAGATGTGGTGGCAGGTGCCGGGAGGCAGAGAGCACAGACTCCGTTTTGTGACAAGTTAGGCAAGTTTCTCAGCCACGGGATGAAGTCAGTTTTCACCCCAGGCTCCTCATCTGTGCAGTAGATGGACCCTGCTGAACGCTTGTTCTGTAGCCGGTGACGCTATTTTGGGACCCGGTAGACATATTGGGGCTGGGCAGGGGCAAGTGTGTCATGGGGAGTGACCATTAAGCTGAAAGCCCAGTTTTGTACCAGACCCTGTAGACCTTGGGTGGCTGGAGAGGTGCTAATGGTGCCCCAGCTTGGGACTTAATCGTGCACTGCTAATGAGCTGTGGCTCCCACCGCTTGGCTCATTTCACAAACCACCACAAAGGTCCGGGGCTTCCTTGAGAACACATTGGAGACTAGAGACGGTAGGGATGTGATCATTGCCAGGGACGGAGACTTCCACGGCGTCCCCTTGGTTTCTCTGAAGAGCTGATGAGATGCCTACAGCCGGAGAGGGGGAAGTTAGACCAGCACAAGGACTTTGAAAGCGCTTCTAGGCCGTTTGCTGGCCTGTGGTTCTTGCCGGGGTGGAGATAGAGTTAAAACGGCAGGAAGCAGGAGAGCATTTCTGGGAAATGCTGTGACACCAGGAATGCCATGGGTCCCATCTAGCCTGTGTTGGGACTCTCTGTCCTTGGAGTCCTTTGCAAGGCCGTGCCCTGCAGGTCTCAGGGGACCCTGACATGTGCGAGACTCCGCGGAGACTGTGCCCTCCCCGTCTCCGTGGCACATTGCCCTGATTATCTCCTTTCTCGCTCAGTGCAACCCTCTTGTTAATTCTGTGCTCCCTGCCCCTCTGCACGGATGTGTGGGGGTCCCTGCCTCTGCACCCCGTGTCTGCTTTGTGAATATTTGTAGGAAGAATGAAGGAACAGATTCTAAGGAAGTTGGAGCCCAGAGCTGTGGCACACACTTAACTTGTTTCTGATGTGGCAAAATAATGTGCAGCCTTTGGTCGTTGTAACCGTTTGTGGGCTCGCATTCCGGAGTGTGAGCGCAGCCCCACGTGGCCACAGGATTCTCTCTCCAAAGAGCAGCTCTGTGCTCACTCAGCAACACCTCCTGCCTCCCTTTCCATGGTCCACTCCGTCCGAGTGGCCTGGTTCCCCAGGTTCTGTGGAAGAGACTGCAGCCGGGAGGGAACTGACTGGGCACACGAAGGGCCTGGCGGAGAAGACCGTGTTTTACCGCACAGCCCTGCGTCCTCGGGACCCCAGGGACCTACCAGAGACTCATTCTCCCTCTGTGTGTTTTGTCTCCAGCTCTCACGGGAGATAAGACTCTATTCCCTTTGCTGTATCCTTACCCAGCCTCGTTCCCAGGCATCTCTAGGGGGATGCTAACCCTGATGAGCGCCATACTCGCCCGTGGGTCACCTTTGCTCTAGTTTATGGAAAGTGTCCTAGGGCCTCAGCAGGCATGTCCACAGGATAGAGGGATCAGCCTTGGCCTTTCTCTGGGCCCTTTGTACAGAGGGGAGACTAAGGTTAGACTGGGCCAGAGCTTCTCCAGAGTCACCAGAGGCTGGCCCGAGCTGCTTGGGGTCACGGGGTCATGGAGGGCTGCTGTCCTGCTGACGAAGCAGCCAGGGAGGGGCTATGCAGCTGAGCCCCAGGCTCCAACTTCCACCTGCTCCAGGCAGCCGACGCCTTGCCTCAGGGAAAGCAGCCTCGTTAGCTCCGCTGCCTGCGGCCCTGGGTGCAGCCGGGGGCAGAGAGACCTCGTTACCTGCTACTGGCCCTTCATGTTGCAATGGTCACACAAGCTTCAGGCTGGACTTGCCAATGGTGGGGGCCTCAGACACACGCACACATCTCAGGGCACAGGGTGCAAGTCCAGGTCTCTGTACCCAGGTGTGCAGGAGTGTGTGGACACATGCATGCGCATTCACTCAGGTGTGCAGGAGTGTGTGGACACATGCATGTGCATTCACTCAGGTGTGCAGGAGTGTGTGGACACATGCATGTGCGTTCACTCAGGTGTGCAGGAGTGTGTGGACACATCTGTGTGCATTTGCTTCCACACAGCATGGTCACATGTGCATATGCTCATCTCCACACACAGGGGCGTGACATTTGCTGTGTGCTCTGAACACAGAAGCACGCAGAGGCACAGATGCAGACAGACACATGCATGTGTGTACTTGTGGCCACGGAACAGGCATGTAAACATGTGCATGTGAAATTCACATGACTTAATATGGGCTCTCCTCCCAGGACACACACCTCTGTGTATGCCAGTGTTCATACATAAGAGTTTTGAGCAGCTGTGCACTGGAGCCTGTGCACACGGCATCCGTGTGCACCGGACTCAGAGGTGCATGCACTCTGGGGGTGCGGGCGGCTCACACCTGTCAAGGCACGCACATCTCCATCACCTGTTTCACTGGGAGGGCAGCTGATGGTGTATTAGCTCGGGACGTGGGGGAATCAGCTGGGGACCTCGGGAGAATTGGCCCCAGGCCTGGTTCACGCCTTGAGTTTCCACTTCATGCCATGTGGTCTGAGTGTCTTAGCCTCTCTGAGGCTTTGTTTCCGCTGTTCAAGATGGGGCGAGCACGGTTCTTGGTGGTGCAGTGGGGGTCGGGGTGCACTGCTGGGGTTGGTGGCTGCCCCCCTTCATTGTGGCCACCCATGGTTCACGGGAAGACACAGAAGCAACTGCTGTCGACAGGCCAAGGAGCAAGACTCTGAGAGGCCTCAGACACACACACGCCTCAGGGCACAGGGTGCAAGTCCCAGTCACACAATTCTTGACCTTGGACTACAGCCTCCAGACCCTGGAGACAACACACCCGGACTGTGCAGAGTCAAGCCCACAGACGGAGCTGGGGCTGCGGTATTCCCGCGAAGGTGAGGGGCAGTCCCACTTGATATCACCCCACAGTCCTGCATGCCCTAGAGGCCGGTGCTGGGCAGCTGTCTATAGAACAGGCCGGGTGCCTGCCCGGAGCCAGCAGGCGGCTAGGATCCCGCCCGTGCCGCGGAGCCCGGCCGCTGCCGTAAGGGTGACTTAGTGCCGATGTAACAACACTCGTATTCTTTTAGTGAGGCCTGAAAGGTGCTATTAAATGGAATATTGAGATAAGGAAGTGGGAGTCGAGGAGGTTAGACGCTATTTATTCAGATTTTCATGGGCACTAAAGTACCCTGCGGCCTCGCTCTCCCCCTCCCGCCTCCGTGTGCCTGTGCGTGCGCGTGCACGTGCGTGGACCCCGCGCTGCTCACCTAGGAGACCGGCTGGGAAGGAGTCTCTTGGACTGCGCAAGAAGCCAGGTCGCCATCCTACCCTGGCCTGCTGGAGATGGGCGGAGGACCAAGGACAGGGTGGGACTTCTGGGACAGACGAGAGGGGCTGTCCCCTGCAACTCCCCCTCAGAGGCCTCGGGTTCGGCTCGGTGTTTCCCAGTGGTTGGTCACACCTCAGCAGTGCTCAGTCCCGAGGGCTCCTCTCACCAGGCTCTCTCAGAGCCCCTGGTTGGACTTGAACCCTCAGGGCATGTTTTCTTCCTTCTGGGTCAGGGAGGGAGGGGTGGAGCTGCAGCCTGGAGCTCCTGCCCAGCAGGAGCAGAGAGCCACAGCTCTCAGTAGGGCTGTGTAGGGTGTTAGTCACCTGTGAGGAGTTTGGTCTTGTCCCCAAGCTTCAGAGTTCAGTTGTGGAGTGAGAGTCCTCTGCACACGGTAGGCTGCACACAGTAGGCAGCCTGAAATACAGTCAGTCAGTCTGGTTTCCTGTCTTCCCCTGGCAGCCTCAGCCAAGTGGCAGCAGGTAGTCTAGCTGAGGTGGGTCTGGAGATGGGGGGGTGGGTGTGGCGGGGGTCCTGGGTGAATGCGTCAGTGTCTGAAGGGACAAGGAAGGGAGACTTCCGGGAGAAGCCGGCAGCTGTGCGAGGGTCCTGGGGCAGATGGGAACAGGTGAGCAGGAAGTGCAGGTGAGGGCTGAACATAGAGCCCCCAGCAACCCCTCCCCGAAGCATGAGCCTGGGAAAGTAAACTAGGTTTGGGTCACCTGCACTGGCAAATCGAGCTACTTCCTCACTGGGGACTCTGCTCTCAAAGATCTCCGTCCCTGGGCCTGGGAAGCCAAGGGGAGCCTGGCCTCTGGCCACAGCCGGGCATTAGGACATTGCTCTCCGATGGGCAGTCTTTTGTGGAGGGGATGGGTGGTGGGCGGTGGGAGTCAGGGGTCCAGGGCTGAGCCCAAGTCTCTTCCTCTTACATTTATAGCTGTCCTGTTGGGCGCCTTGTTTCCGTGAGGCTCTTGAAGAGGCCAGAGCCCTGGGCGGGCCTCTGCCTGGCTTCACTTCCCTCTTGATCACAGGCAAGCCTGCACCTCAGCTTTCTTGGTGGTGACGTGGGAAGGTTTTCTGTCTCTTGCATGGGGCTTGTGTGGAAGCCTTGCAGGAGCTGTGTTGCCTGTGGATATGGAGGTACTGGGTGTGGGTCCTTCCCTCCGGTCTTCCACATGAACCCTACCTGGGCTTGAATCCCCCTTCCTCCTCAAAGCTGCGTGTCCTCCTGTGATAATTACAAAGACACTGTGCTGGATGATTTTATGTCAACTTGACACAGGCTAGACTCATCTGAGAGGCAGGGACCCCAATTAAGAAAACGCCTCCATAAGATCTGGCTATAGGCAAGCCTGTAGAGGATTTTCTTAATTAGTGATTGTTGGGGAGAGACCAGCCCATTGTGGGAGGGCCATCCCTGGGCTGGTGGTCCTGGGTCCTGTGAGAAAGCAGGCTGGAGCCTGGTTACCCTTCTGCGGTAAACGCCTGTCCTCTGCTTCCCCAGCACCTCTGGCACAAGCTGTACCTGGAGCATCCAGGCTGGGCTCTGTGGTGACTTGTCTGCAGCCTGGTGCAGGGGCCACAGGAGCCCAGAGGCCCCAGCCTGTCCTCACCCCTGTCCTGCCTCCCTCGGGGACCCCTGTGTGACTTCCTGGCAGAGGCCAGACCTGAGCAGCAGAGCTCACTGGAGGTAAGCCTGATGCCCTTGTCTGACATGCCGACACTGGGCCGTGTGCGAGGGCCCCAAATTAGAGGAAGTGGCTCCCCATCAAAGGCAGGCTGGGCCCAGCAGGGGTTGTGGAGAGTCTGGGGAGCGGTACTTGACTGACTTCATCTAATTATGGCTGGTTTAATATTTATGGGGTTGGTGCCAGAGGGCTTCCAGCCCTGCAGCAAGTGTCGGGTGGCCCAGGTGGGGGCACTGAGCACGGCTTGCATCCAGAGTTGTGGTTGGCTGGGCCCACGTGGGCCGCAGCTGCCGCTCTCAGGAGCATGGGGAGGAAGTGTGTTTTCATGGTGCATTGGGCACCCAGTGCAAACCCTGCCACCAACACACGGCTGTGGAACAAGACTGTGACTGTCACTCGAAACGTTGACTTACTCCTTGCTGTGTGACCCTGGGCAAGTGAATCTCTCTCTTAGCTTTAATTGTCAGTGTCTGTCCAACGGTAAAGATGGTGTGGGTTGTTCACGGAGTGGATCGACTCTGAAGCCCCCTTGGGCTTATGCTTCGTGACTCCTTCTCCAGCTGGAGGCACTGGCTTCTGAGGCTGGGGTGTCGTAGGAGGTGGGGCCAAGCTTACTGGGAGTAGGCTGTTTTTGGTAAGCTTTTGGAAACTTTACCTGGTTCAGACTCACTCCGTACTTCCCGGTCCCCTGGCTATGATGTGCTCATGTGTGCCACACCCTCCGGTCACCTCAACCATGACTGAGCCTTTCCACCTGTACTTCCTGTTATGGACACATCCACTTCCTGTCTGGGGTTCACAAGCCCCAACAGAGTCTCCTGCCCTTCTGGAGTTTGTCAGGCATTTTATCTCAGATAAAGTCCCACCGTAAGTCCCACCTCTTCCTGCTCCCCTCATTCCTTTTCCCTCTCCCTTTCACCATCTGTCACAGGGGGAGGACCCTCACAAATACCTGTGCCCCATCTTGGATTTTCCAGCTTCCAGACTATGAGAGGAATATTTTTTATTTATAAATTACCCGACCTGTGGCATTCCGTTCTAGCAATAGAAGTGGACCAAGATGAAAGACCTACAAATGGAAGAATGTATACTTTTGGGGGTTGAACTCATTTGTATCAGTTAGCTGCAGTCTTGATGCTGCTGTGTAACAAATGTGTGCCAAACTTGGTTGTTTAAATGAGGCTGCATCGATTCTAGCAGAATCCTGTGAGGCTGGTTCATGTCGACTGGCCCAGCCGGGTATCTGTCCATCTTTGTAGACTCTCCTTTTCTTGGGTGTGTCCTCTATGGGTCCAGGCAATGACTGAGCAGTGGGAGGCTGCTGAACAACGCTGGAATTCACGCTTTCACCTAACTTTCCTCCAGGAAGATGCTATTGGGTCCATGTTGCTGAGGAGAGCCAGAGATTGAAAACCTGTTCTCCTCCACCAACAGACAGACAACCTGGGTGTCCCAGCGATGGCAGCAGAACCATTTTATCAGACACCCACGGTACTCTGAGAGCATTATGTAGGTCATCTTTAATCTAAAAGTAATTATGGGATATGGGAACTGTGGACCGTGGAGGGGGAGCCAAGGGCAGTGGTAAGGAGCATGGCTAAGGGCAGACATGGCTGTTGAGGGGCTGGACACGCACTCTCTAAGCCTGTGGGCAGTCAGTCTCTTTCCCTGGCTTCAACATTTATTTCTCCGTCATCTTTTGCGTCAACTTGGAACCAAAACAGACACGTATGAAACTCATAGATGCCCAGTTACAGTAATTAGCAGTCACTGTGAAACGAGGGGCCTCTGTGCCCATTTGACAGATGGGGAAACAGCTCTCTGGCCAGGTCAGAGCCAGAATTCAGAGTGCAGACCCAGTCCTCACGCTGGGGGCCGGCTGCTATGGGGACTGGTATTTCTGCCTTTACTGGATGCAGCTGCTAGGCGTGGAGAGAACTCGGCCGCCTGCTCCTCCTGTGTAGCAGCTCTTGGGTGTTTTTCTGCTCTGGGGTGCTGGCTCCCGTGCTGCCCTGTCCTGCGCTTTCCACTTCTGCCACGAGAGCCTGTCTATTCCATGGGCGGGGTGAGGTGACCGCGTGAAGTCCTGAGCAGACACATATCATTGACGTGAGTCACGGCTGTGCCAAGGACCCTGGTGCCTCAAACCCACGGGAACGGCAGGGCCTTCCCCGGGTCGGGTTCAGATGAGTGGCAAGGCCTTCCTCATCTGGGTTTCTGGCTGCTGCCGGCCCCTCTCCGTCGGAGTGCATGGCCCGCCAGATGCCCGCTGCTCTGTGTGTATTGTTTCATGTCTTCATTCCCCGTCGCCCTCATCAGGTCAGTCCCTAGGCTGTCCAGAGCCTGGCAACAAGGGCCACCTACAGGCAACCTGGGGCTCCTTGGGGTGCAGGGCCCAGAATTTCATCCCTGTTGTCCCTCGGCTGGTCCCCACAGCTTCCCGAGCCTCACTTTCCTCATATGCAGAATGGGGTCGATGCACTCTGGAGGACCTCGAGCACGCCGCGTCTTTACTTAGTGGGTTCGGCGGGCGCGCTGGGCGCATGTGAGCTACTGCTGCAGTCAATGAGCCCTGAAATATTTTCTTTTCACTCAGAGGGGGACGAAAGCTAAAAATGATAAATACCAACGGCTTCATCATTCCACAGCCTGGGAAATTATCTAAATTCTATTCCAGGCCTGGCTGTGCCGGCAACAGCGGGGGCGAGAGGGACTCTTGAGGGAGCGACGACCACGTTCTCTCTGATATTGCCCCCACCGCGCCGTTTCTGTTCTTAGGCCGAGGGTCAGAGTGGCCCAAGGTGTCTCCAAGCCCACCAAGCCGGCAGCTGACGGGCGGTGCCACCCTTAGGCTGGGTGTCAGCACCCCTCCCAACCTCTCTGGGCTGCACAGGGCACTGGAGGGTGTCCCTGGGAAAGGCAGGCCTCTCTCCCCATGAGAGCCAGCTGCCAGTTCTCAGCAACATCCCCAGGGGTTTGTGTCAAGGGCAAAATAGTGCGTCCCATGGGTGAATCCAGTCAACGCAGCTCCAAACAGGATTTATTTCTTGTTGGAGATACCATTTTTAAAGGATGACATAGGGAAGCTTTAAAAATGAAATTATAGCTGGTAATATAAACCTCATAGGCACTGTATTCAAATTATGCTACAGTAATATGCCAAGTTCATAAATAAACATTGCCCATTAACCCTTTACTGTGCCCCGTGGGCGAGCGGCTGGGACACAGCTGCGAGGGGGGCAGGGATCTCCTCTAGGTGTCCCTCGGGCTGTTGACAACCTTTCCACCCAGGTGTCAATAATGAGAGCATTCTCTGCTAGAACGAGGGGTATGATTATCTGTGGAGTTAGCAGAAACTGGGGTACATGCCTCTGGCTGGGGGTGTTCCAGTCCCTTGCTCCAAGCACGTCCCACCTCCTGTTATTGAGTCATTAAATATATATACCACCCGGCTCCAGTACACCGTCTAGGCTACAGACGACAGTACATATTGCCACCCCCTCCATGCTTCTCCCCTGGGGCGATTTTGTCTCCTTTAAGATGGTTTGTTGCAGGAGCCGATTCTGCCAGGTGGAGGTCGGGACTCCCTCCCAGCCTCCCACAATGCCTGAGGTGCCCCAGCTGCTCACAGTGCCTGTCCCCACTCTGCCCTGCATGGTGACTGCCATGGCTTAGTCTCTGTCTTCAGTGTGGTCCTGGGAGCACAGAGGTCTTCAACAGACACCTTGTTCTTCTTTCCTCTGCCACTGCCTCCTCCATCTTTGCTTGAAGCTGGCTTTTTCCAGCAGCCAGAGCCTCGTCCCTTAGTGCCATTCCCAGGATCCTCCTTATTCTTCACTCCTCATGCCTCAGGTCAAATGTGGCTGTCCTGCTTGAGATGGCTTTCTGTTCCACTATCACCCTCCTACCCGCCCCTTACTGGTATCTGTTCCCCTAATGGGCTGGAGCTTTGCCACTTTGGGGTTCCATGGGACACCCCTCCTTGCCTCAGTAGGTCTTGCTGTATATCTTGGAATCAGGAATCCCCTTGCTTGGGGCATGAGAGATCATGGGCCTCCCCATGGCATCCTGGCAGCCCTGTAGGGTCAAGGGCAGAGGAAGCAGCTGGCAGGGTTGTCACAGTTATGTCTGTGGGCTTTGATGAAACAGGACCCTTCAGCCTCTGCCTGCAGAATGGTGTCCTCGGCATCATGACCCCGGCTCATGCTCGTGATGTTACCGGTCCCTGGGAACTCCCGGACACTCCGCCCCACAGCTCTGTCATCTGAGTTTTGTTGTGGTTTTTGGAGGCCTAGTTCAGGCTATTTGTCTGAGTGGCTGTCTTCCTCAGTTCCCGGGCATATGGCTAATTTAATAGCATTTAATTTAATTTTAAAATGATTTTTCAGAAAGGCCTGTGGCCACAGAGGTCCTTGCTGTCCCCACCCTGCTGCTCTCTCTGGCTGGATATCTGTCTCATGGTTTAAACCTGGCTCCTGGCAACACAGGCCCCTTGTAGGCCCCATGGCCTTTCATGAAAACATTGAGTCTGCTGCCTGCCCACTGGGCATAATTACCCTTCTCCTCTCCAGAGCCCCTCTCAGTCCAGCCCAGAGTAGAAAGTGCTGGAAATCCAGAGCAGGTTAGACACTGAGTCATAGCTGAGCCTGAGACAAAGGACTGCAAGAATCCAGCACAGGGGCACACAGGACATACAGCACACATGCGTACGCTTGAGCGTGCACACACACAACCCACACATGCAACCAACAAATTCATCCCAGGACAAACGTGTTTGTGCACAGAGCACACAGAAATATACATGCCTAACACACACAACTGACACACCTTAAAAATGCACATACAGGCATGTGTACACACATGTGCAATACAACAGAATGCATATATACATGTATGCACATGTGTAATACACATCTGAGTGGATGTATACACGAGCAGCAGAGCACCTACAGGGTGACTCACTAAGGAAGAGATGGAGGCATCTTCAGAGATGCAAACCCTGCCAGACCTCAGCAGAGGGCACCACGGTCATGGCCAGCGCCATACTGGACAGTGGATCCCTGGCGTCTCAGCTCAGGTGTTTTTATTGATACAGAACTCCTCAGGTGTTCTACTGATAGCAAATGCAGATCATGAGCAATAAAACATTTCCCATTTTAATCTGACACCTGCAAACAATACAAAACGCCAAGACCTAGAGCAGCCCCTCACCCAACAGTGCACAAAACAATTATTTTATACATAACTAAAAATAAACTTCCACAACAGTTCCCTTTTTCTGTATAAGAAAAAAAATTGCTTTATCTCTACAACACAATTTAGCACTACACCAGCAAAACCATTTACAAGAGGAGCAATCATAAGGACAGGTCCAGATGAAACCAAGCATCTATCAAGCTTTTCACGATGTCCTTGGACAGCAGAAAAACATTATCAATGTCCTATTATCTGGAGTTCACTCACGATCTTCTGGGCTCCTCCAAGGGCTTGGATCCCTTCTCTGGCTCTGCCCTCTGCAGCACACACAGTTTGTCCTCCAGACTCTGGCTGGCTCCACTCCACTGCTGCTGCAGTTCTTCATGGCCATTCCCTGGCATGGCCATCTCCAAACTGCTGGGGTCCCTTGCTGCAACTGTGCTGCACCTTCACCAATAGCCTCTTTTGGGCTCTCTTCATGGTGCCAAGCCTCAGCTTCTTTACATGAACCCTTTCAATCTGGGCCTTCAACTGCAACTGGGGGCCATACTTTTACCAATGGCCTATCCTGGCCTCTCACCAAGCCTCAGCTGCTCTCCAATGACTGTTTCATGCCTTCAAAGATAGTACCACCTGGATGACTCTTACAGTACCCAGTTTGGCTACCAGTACCAGATACAGCCTCAGCCGGTTCTGAAAGCTCTGTGTGCCGACCCCGAGGAAACACTTTCCAGATTTTAAGATAGAGCCTGGTTTGCAGGCAGAACAGCTTGTAACTTTGTCTACAGGAAGGTTTCCCTCATGGGATGAGTTCTCCTCACCATAGCAGATGTGTCTTGTCAGGACTGCTGCACCTCACCAGTATGTGGACAGGTTTGAAGAAAAGAAAATAAACCAAAACAGAAGGGACTCTGTGAGGTCTGGAGTTTTTCTTCTCCCCTGTCTCTACATTGGATTAGCTGGCATGATGTCATGTCCTGCATTGCAGGCACCATTTGTAGTAGTGCACCTACTGTGGCAGCTCAGCAAGGAGACACGGAGGCATCTTTTATAGGTGCAAAAACTTCCAGACCTCAACAGAGGGAATCACCATTATGGCGGGCGCCATACTGGACAGTGGAACCCAAGCGTCTCAGCTCAGGTGTTTTATTGGTTCATAACTCCTCAGGTGTTCTACTGACAGCACGTGCAGATCATGACCAATCAAGCATCCCCTACATAAAGCCAACACCTGCAGACAATACAAAATGCCAAGGCCTAGGCGACCCTTCCCCCAACAGTGCATAAACAATCATTTTATACATAACCAAAAATGAACTTCTGCAACATACATGTATACACATGTGCAATACACAAGTGAGCACATGTAGATGTGCACACACTCTTGTGCGTGCACACACACACACACACACACACACACACACACACCTTCATACTCTTTCAGGGCATGTGGTCTAGCCAGTAGCTCATTTTTCCTGTGCAATGGAACCTCATGTCAACTGTCTCTCATTCTCCCCCCTGTGCTGTCAATTTTCGCCACAATTCACAAGCCTTCACTGCCTGTATCCACGCTTCAATCAACTAATGAATTGCACTTTTGTCTCGTATTTACCACGTGTCTACTCACGTAGCAGTGAGCCACACTCACATAGCTCTGTCTCCAGGAAGTAGAGATACGGTCAGGAGCCGAGGAAGCCATGAGGGGAGATTTGGGTGGGATAGAGAATACGGGCAGGGAACCCCCAGGAATCTTGGGGGGCACATCCAGGAGAGAATATGAGGATGCTTGCTTTACTTTAAGCCTAAAGTTAGAATGGACTCTTGAGAGACAGCCAGATCCCCCACCCCCACCCCCGAGACCTGTCTCAGGTCCCCTCCTACAGCACAGCCACTGAACTCTGCAAACCTGCTGATTCTTCTCCAGGCCACACAGAGTGGATCTCTGTCCCAGAGCCCCTGTGCGTGGGTGTGAACAAGTTCTAGTCCATGATGAATGTTTGCTATGCTCTACTCCAGGTCTGGTCCACCTGCCTCTCAAGTGTGAGTCTTCCTACTCCTTCCCTTCCACAGACTCAGTTCAGATCAGCCCTGTGAACAGGATGCTCCAAGTGGAGAAGGGAGCCACAACATGGAGGGGGCCTGGGTCCCTGATAGCTCTTGGAGGAAAGCTTCCGTAGAGACTCATCTGACTAGCCTTGCAATAATGGAGGTTCATTGCCATTAGGACCTGGGGCCTGGTGTGATATGCCAGCTGATGTCATCTTCCTGGGTCAGGTTACCCAGTGACTGCTCTCATGTAGCAAATCCAATACTTGTAATGGACCAATCTAGCTTATAGGGCTTAAAATGTTTGCTATTTTCTCCTTTATATAATAACTACCCTCCTCCTCAGGAACCAGCTGGCAAACGCCAGGAGAACTTTCTCCTAATGCCCACACTTGTCTCCATGGGCAGGTGAGTGTCTGAGCTTGGGACACGCGAAGAATTTGTGAGTAGACACCAAGACCCAACAATGGCTGGTGAAGATAGTTCCTCAGCCTCTGTGTGGTGGCTCTGACCTGGATCAGTACCTGAGAGGTACAA
Source organism: Cricetomys ansorgei (assembly GCA_026225945.1). NCBI lineage: Eukaryota > Metazoa > Chordata > Mammalia > Rodentia > Nesomyidae > Cricetomys > Cricetomys ansorgei. Next base: position 2,563,941 of record JAMJFZ010002594.1, read on the forward strand.
AGAAGGTAGACAACACATTACCTGAATAATCGCGAGCTGTCCCCAGAACAGGCACCCTCGTGTCTTCAAAGGAACCTCTGTGGGGCGCTGTCAGCAACCCTACTGCACACCTGGGCCTGACCCACAGAGGAAGCCAGCTTGTCTGCCTTGTTCTGTTAGTAAAAGCTAATATTTGTGTTTATTAATTAAAAAAAATTAATACTATTTATTTACATTTTTAGGTGGTATACAAAAAAATGGGTTTTATGATCACCCGACTGTTACTTTCTTGCCCTGAGTCCCCCACACTGGCCTCCTCCTGCCTCTCTTCCTAGTCTCCTCTCTACTTGCACAGGACATACTTACCTAAATGTAACCACATATATACTTATATGTATATACATATACATACATATATATACACACATATACATATACATACATATATATACACACACATATACATATGTATATATATGTATGTATAAAACCATATATGTACTTGGCTCCCACTCAGCATCTGAGAGAAACGTACGGTATCTGCCTCTACCTGTCTTCCTGCAAATGATACGACTTTGTCTTCCTCTCGGCCGTGAGGCTCCTCCCTGCACACACCGTGTCTCCTTTCTGCGTCTGCCTCCATGTGCTGGGGTTTGACCTGGATGTGTCTTCTCACTTGTGATGTTGGGCTGAGTTTATCATCCTCACCCTGAGCCTTGGAGGCCCCTGTCGGCTCTGACGACGCAGCTGGTGTCGGGCACTCTTTGCTTCGGCTCTCCTCTTCTCCCTCGCCCACCTCCTTGTGAGCTCAAAGCCCAGAACAGTCCGCCAGTGTATTACTTATGCACCTTGCGCACCATCTCTCCGTTAGCTCTGAGAGGGCTCTTCACGCGGGCTGAGGTTCAATAATTCTCTTTAAAGTTGCAGAGAAATGTATGCTTAATTATATTTGCATATGAAAAATAGGCTCTAATTAGTTTGATTGATTATTATTTTAACCCTAATGGCATTTTGAGTATCTGTCCCAACTAATAGCGACTGTATCAGCCATAAATCATTGGCTTTTTATGGCATGGTCTATTGAGCTGGCTTATGAAATACATTTTATTAATATCCTGCAATGTATTGAAACTGATACAAGTCAAACAGCCACTCATTTATTAAGCTGTTTAAATGTCAGTCTCACACAAGAGTAATAACGTGGGAAACATGGACCTTGGAATCCTTAGGCAGACCACAGGCTCTCAAATATTAGTTCTGTTGGAAAATATATTCTGGAGATAAAAGTCCAATTATGTCATTTATTACATTAAATAAATCTATATTGACTAACATAAATGTTAGGTTAGCAGATGTGCTTTCCTGCAACCTTTTAGTTCTCTGGGATTGATCTCTGGGGTGCACTAGGGAAGGGCAGCTTGGGTTACTCAGGTGACCTTGAGGGTAGGAGTCACCGGGAACCCAGATCTCACACTTTCAACAGGCCTGGCCACCCTGTGCTTCTGAGGGTCCCAGGCTGTGGTGTTTTCCCCCAGGTACCGCTGAGGCTGGAGTTCCAGTCAGACCCTTCCAGGGGCCACTTTTTCTCCCACAAGAACCAAAGACGCATGCGGGCTGCTGCCCTGGGGAGCACCCTGGTGACTGGGCAGGAGAGGCCACTGCTTCTATGAAGCTGACATTTCAGTGCACGACCATGATGGAAGCTGGCAGAGCAGGCTGCTGTGGGGGGTACGACACAGTCAGGGAGGAGAAGGTAAGGAGAGAACCAGAGGAAGGCCTGGGCATCTTCCACCTGCACCCAGGAAGGATGTTTCGGCTTATTCTGTAGGCGTGGCCTCAGGGAGGCAGCTGGGTCCGTTCCCCTCTTGCCAAGTGCAGATGATGCTCGGAGTCTGGATTTTAGACCGGGCTGCGGCCAGGAACCAGGGAGGACACAGCTGATGTCACTGAGGGTGCGGCATGGGCGGGGCATGATGCCTCGGGACTCGCGGAGGCCAAGTTGACGGGACAGACTGATGGAGCCAGGGTCCCAGGTCAGCGCCCATGGCTCCGGGGACAGTGGTGATAGTTCAGGTGCTGTGTGACCTTAGGCAGCACATACAACCTCTCTGATATTCAGCTTCTCCATGACCGGCGGATGGAATAGTGATGCGCCTGAAGAGTAAAATCAAGAATTTATTCAGTTAGTTGTTTTTAATCCTGGCCATGCCAATGGGCAGCTGTGTTGTAAGGTCGTGTTTCCAGTCACTATACTTTATAGCTGGGGAAACTGAGTCTGAGAGGAGACTTGCAGATGTGGTGTGTAATATGGGAACCTGGAGCCCCGGCTCCAGCTCCGTCGCCTTTGCCATCGACAGAGCCCGCAGGTGAGTGAGTTCTAGGAACCGGGCCAGGAAGGAAAGAGAGACAGACAGTACAGATGAACCCAGGAATGGTGGGGGAGGGCAAGCTTGACCCCTGTCTGTCGTCCGGCTGTGCAACTCTGAGCACTCACATGATTTCTCTGATCCTTGCCTCCCTGGCTGTGGCTGGAGGCCTTCTGCACAGGATGGGATGTGGTTGCCACACGAGGCGCTTCCCCGAGCCCTGGTGCTCACTGGCCGTAGCAAGCGGTCTGCCTGCTGTGTCAGCCCCGCCCAGTGTCGTGGTCACCCGAGAAGGCGGGCTGATTAAAGGACGGGGCTTCGGAACCGTGTAGGTCTGGGTTCAAACCTCACCTCTCTGCTGTGAGACTCCAGGCAGATCTCTGCTTCCTGGAGTCTGTGGGGACTGGAGGGCCGGGTCTGGTCCTTCACTCTAAGAAAATGCCAAGCGCCTTGCCTCACCTGTGCGGGTTGAGATTCATACCCTGCTGAGAGTCGTGGAAGCAGATTCCAAGGCTCTTTGAAGTATCCAGGAGTTGTGTGTATGTTAGGTGGGGGTTGGGTAGTGTCACCCAACCAAGTGGGTGGACATGAGGAGTGTGTGTGTGGGGGGAGCGTTTCTAAAGGGCGTTCTCCCAGACTTGCTAACTTGCTGTGTGACCTGGTACCAGACTCTCAACCTCTCTGGACCCTGCTCCCTTGTGTGTAAATCCAGGAGAGGTTTACTTAAGCTAAGGGCTTTTGCAGAGCCTTTAAAAGAAATCGATGGTTATAAAGGTCTCGGTTAGCGAGGAGAACCATCTGCCCCAGGCAAAGACCAGATCCTCCCCAACCTTTCACGCGGAAATAAAACAACAAGCAGACGGCTTTGCAAATTGCCAGCGCGCAGGTCGTGAGCGCTGGTATCTGCTTTTGTATGAGACTTGATTGAAATTCTCCTGCCATGGTGGAGTCCCCACCATCAATGCCTTAATTAGAAATGAGGACAGTCACATTGGCATAAATTAAATCAGACTAAAGATGATTAACAAAGTAAATGCAAGGAATCATTAAATTAAACCATTGTGCCAAGTCCTTTGCCTATCTGTCACAGATTCGGGCTGCTAATGAGGGCCTTAATTAGTAAGTTAGGTTGAAATAACTCATGCCAGTCACTCGGAGGCAGCCCCCTTCCCTTCTTCTGCTCTTTACCGGTCCTTCTGCTTCCAGTCCCGAATACAGATGTATCAGGCCGTGGACGGCGGACACCGCTGGCAAATGACATCATTCTCCCGTGATCAGACCCTCGCTGCGCGGGATGTGTCTGCCGCGAGGCCTGGGATGATGTTCTGTTTGCCACGAGGGCTGAGATTCGTGTGAAAGCGACAGAACTGCAGACAGAAGAGACAGGGATCTGGGTTCATCATCTAGGGAGGCAAAGGGGCTGAGCGAGGACTGGAGACACAGAGAGTGACCCGGGGTAGAGCCTGGGACTCTGGTATCCCAGAATTCCCTCTTCTGTCACGCTTGGCAGATCTGCTCACACTCCCTGTACACTGAGGAAGACGCAGAGAGGCCAAGGTGAACTGACTTGCCCGAGGTCACAGCCCCAAAGAGGCAGAGCTTGATGCAGCCTCCCATACAGCCTCCACCAGTGAGCAAGAGGCTGAGTGGCAGGTGGGTGGTGGGCCTGTGGTAGGAAGGGAAAGGAGAGCAGAGTAGATCAGCCGGGAGAGGCCAGCGGGATGGGCTGGCGTGGCCATGTGAACCTGCTAACTCCAAGTCAATGATTTTTCACCCGCTGAGCCTCAGTTTCCCTTACCCGGGGCAGTGAATATCTCCTGGTGTGAGATGCGGGAGGGCTGAGTGAGGTCGTGAGAGAAGTGTGCTTTGTACACACTTTGTACACACCCATGGGTGTGATGTGAGTGGCTCTTCCCTCACCTTCCCAGCAGTTGTCTGGGGCCTCGGTCAGCTTTTGTGCTGTAAGGACCCCGTGGAACACAGCGGCTCCTGCATCAGGATGCAGGTGGGCTGGGCTCAGCCGGGCTCAGCTGGGGGGGCTGTTCTCACAGAGCTGACCACCAGTGACTGGCAGGCAGGAAGGCTCGACAGTTGGGGTCACCTGGCTGTTGGTTGGGGCACCGGAGTGATGGTGTCCGTGTCACATGACAGGCTGACTCGAGTGGCTATGGAAGACATCCAAACAGTTTGTGGAGACAAGTCATGGCCACAAACCCAGACTGGAGGCTGAGAGGTCTCTCCATGCTCAGGGAGGGAAGGGTCACAAAGCCTGGGGCAGAGGCAAGCGCCTGGGGTGAGAGGGGCCTGGTCCTAGCTGGCGATCGAGCACACCTGTGAGTGCTGCTCCCGGATGCTCTTGGGAATGACTTCATTAGGAAAAATGATCCTAACCTGTAGGCCAGCGCGGCCAAGGTCTGGGAAATGTTTCCAGAGCCTCCCCTTGCCCTAGGTGGAAAGTCTCACCAGCTACAAGGGTGTGAGTAGCTTCTGGCGGCTTCTCTGCTCTGTGACCTTGGCTCCGGAGCCCGTCTGTCTCGCGCAGGTGCCTCTGGTAGGCAGAGCCACTGGGTGTTTGTGCTTTTGCGTCTGGTTTACTTTACTTCTATGTCACGTCCTCAAGGGCCACTTGCAGCCGGTGTGAGAGCTTTAACCCTCCCAGCCTCGCCCAGAGGCGTGAGGTTCGGAGAAACCGAGGTTGATCTGTGGGAGCACCCACAGCGGATGAGTGGCCTCAGATCTGCTGGCGTCAGGGGAGAAATGTGGTCACCTTGTTCTCACCCGCCCTGCCACCCCCCCCATGACAGTTACTGGCCTCCAGGTACCCACAGCCAGGCCGCGGCTCGATAAGGCCGCCCTTCCCCCACAGGACAGCCATTAATTTCCCACTGCCAGCCTGGCCCAGAACAATCACTTTTTCATCGATTCCGCTTCAATTAATTAAAAAATCCATCCGGCCACTCCACAGCCTGATGGACTTTGAGAATTCAGAAGAAAATAAATAAATTAGTCTTGGAACAATGGGGGTGGGGGTGAGGAGGAGGTATAGGGAAGCAACGGAGGGTTGGGGGGTGGGGTGGGGTGGGGTGGTCTCCCAGCCAGGACTGGTTCTGCCCACATGTATAGACGTCCCGGAGGCCTGGGGGGTAGCAGGGGCCTGGTCTAGGGTTTGTGTGCTGAGATGGCCCTAAACAGGCCTGCGGCTCCTGAGTATTTGTGGGTGGGTGGCTTTCTCATTGGTCCTGATAACAGCTCTGAGAAACAGAAGTTGAAGCTGATGCTCAGAGAGGTTGATGCATTGTCTGAGGCCACACAGCGGGCCCAACAGGGAAGGACCTCATGTCCTCTTTCTTTTGTGCATTTCTTAGCGGCTCAGCACAGGGTGCTAAGGCCAAGGGCACACAGAAGCTTTGTGCTTTGAAGTGTATGCAGGATGTTCTCGGAGAGGGCACAGACCTGGGTGCTGCTGAGGGCTGGAGGATACCTCACGTGTCTTGATGAGGCTTTGAACTGTGTGTGCGTGTATGTGAGAGTGTGTACCTGCATGTGTGTGTATGTGTCTGCGTGTGAGTGTGTGCCTGCATGTGTGAGCGGGTGAGTGTGTATGTGTACATGCATGTATACACAGGGAGCACCAGAAGGGGGGAGGCCCAGGCCTTGGTACTCTTCCCCTTCTGCAGTGAGGCCTGGGTTATGGGTGGCAGGTGGTGAATTGTGGCTCAGAATAATGGGGCTCTTCTACAAGTTCTCCACTCTCTGGAAGGCCTGATCTTGGGGTCCACCACTCCTGGGTGGGTGCAGTGAGACCAGCAGACTCCCCTACCCTGGGAATGGCCAGTGGTCTTTCATCTGTAGCAGGATGGGTGACAGGTGTGTCCTCAGCCTCAGGAATGCCTCACTAAGGTCATCTAATTTGCAGCCCACCGTCCTGATGGCCAGAGAAGCCATCTGCGGCTCCTGGAGCCAGGCCAGGCAGGGAGAGGTGAGGGCCTCAGCAGGTTGCGCCTGCTAAGAGCCTCAAAGTGAAGAAAAGTGTGCACAAAAACGGGGTTGGGAGGGGTTATTTATTGGCCAGGCCTGGTGTCGCACCCCACTTGCAACGCCTGCTCCGGTGCCTGCCTCGAGAGCATGGGGTCAGGGTGAGTGGCACAGGGCGGCTGTGGCGGTGTGAAGGAGAAGGGCCCGGCAGGCTCCTGTGCTTGACCTCTGGTCCCCAGTTGGGAGGGTGTGCCCTTGTTGGAGGAGGTGTGTCATTGGGGTGCCCTTTGAGGTTTTGAAAGCCCATTACAGGGGTGCTGGAGAGATGGCTCAGCAGTTAGTTGCTCTTGCAGAGGACCTGGGGGCGGTTCCCAGCACACACTTACAACCACCCATGACGCCAGCGCCCGAGGATTCGGCAGTCGTGCACGTGGTGGTGCACATACGTGCACACAGGCAAAACGTTCATAAAGTAGAACATATAAACCTTTACAAAATTAAAAAAAAAAAAAACCCTATGCGATGCCCAGTTTGCACCCCTCCCCTCTTCCTCCGCCTCCGGCTTGCAGAGCAGGGTGTGGGATCTCAGTTCCTGCTCCAGAGCCTGCCTGCCTGCTGTCATGCTGCTCTCCAGGATGGCGAGCCACCGTGAGCCCAGGTGGCATTGCTGCTCATGGTGTCTCTTCACAGCAACTGAAGTGACCTAGGCAGAAGTTCACACCAACGCTTCCAGAACGGGGTCCAGGTCAGAGGCGCACACACGGGTGCGGAAAAGGTTTTAGTTACCTTCTGAGACAGCCTGGCTGCTGGAGGCCATGGCTCTTGGGACAGACCCCAGGAAGCCCTCAGCCTCCTGACAGTGGGAGGGGCACTCTAACAATAGAATATTCTATTCTAGCAATAGAAAGGGGGCCCCTATACTGCCACAGGTCACCCAACATGGGATTGCCCTCTCAGACGCATGCGGAGGAGACACCTGAGGAGCCTGAGCCAGTCTGTGAACCCAGAGCGTGGAGCTCACTGTCTCCTCTCAGCCTCCTATGAAATCAAGGGATGCAGTTAACAGGACATGCAGGAGGCTGCTGTCTGCACCAAGTGCTCATTTTACTGCAAACTCTTTCTTGTAAGTGTAAGGAACATGCTCCAAAGTAAAACAGAGTCCACACTTACGCCAGGGACGGCCGCCTCCAGTTCTCTGTGTGTCACATGACCTTCCCAGGCTTCCCATGATGGCTGGGCTGGTCAATGGTTTCACACAGGATCCTGTCAAACACATGAAGAACTCATAGTATTGGGCCCTACCCTTGGCCAATGGGATGCTTCCATCTCTAATCTTACAGGACTGGGTTGTATTGTGCCTCCCTGTTGGTGGAATGTTCTGTCCACTTGATGGAGGTATGCTGCTGCAGAGATTTAGTCACACCGGGTCTCCTCCAGGAAGGATTCCCCATTCTACAGATAGGGAAACCGAGGCTTCAAGAGGGACTGCCACTGACCCAGGTTCACACTCAGGGGTGGGGTGGGGGAGGGGATGGAGCTCAGAACCATGTTGCAGGTGTTTTTGTTTTTGTCCTTCTGGTTCGGTTTTGCAGATCAGCACCAGCCAATAAGAAGGCTGCGTGAGCCACACGTGTGATACAGACTTCCTGGTACTGTCATTCAAAAAATAGAAACAGAGGAAGCTAATTCAGTATACCTGTAGTTTGACCAGCAGCACATAGGGTTCTTAGCTTAATAGGGACCCAGCGTGAGTGACGACCCCAAGGCTTTTAACCTCCGGGCGTCGGTCCTCTCCTGCACACGGCTCCCGGGTCTGACACGGGCTCTGCGGCAAGTGTCCTCGCACTGAGCCATCTCACCAGCTTGGCCTTTGACCTCTGTTCTCATTCTGGGGCTATCCCACATTTACAGAGGGCACCGAAGCCGGCAGCACCCCTCCCATGCACGCACAAGGGCTCCAGGAGCCTCGCGGCCGCACATCTGGCTTCACAGCTGCAGAGAGAACACAGACTTGGCGGTCCAGGGGAAGAGCGTCTGCCTCCCTCCTTCGCACATGGCCCGTCTCGCCTCTTCCATGCAACTGTGTCTGCATTGTGAGGATTTACTTCTTCCTCTGATGAGCCCCGGGGCCGTGGGCTGTGACTTGTGTTAAGGATTGCTTCACCCTTGAGGGAACCATGACCACCTCCATTCTGGAATTGGGGAAACTGAGGCTGTAGTGAGGAGATGCTAAATCATACAGAGCACGCATGGTGCAGCCGGGAGGTGAACCCAGGCCCTCTGTTTCCCAGTCATTTCACCTCCCATCTCCCATCCTCCCCACCCTCCACCCTCCCCACTCCCTTCCCCGCGGAGAGCCGTGCATTCACACAGTGTCTGCTGTGGTCCCTTCCCTACTCTGTGGCTGGGCTATTTACTTATTCACTGTCTCTGAGTTGCATGCACGCACATGCATGTGAGGACACCTGCTAAGTTTTTAGAAGGGGAGGAGGAGGAGTCACGTTAAGCCCCGCCTCTTCCAGGCAGCCTTCCCAGACCTTTCCCCCCTTCCAGGAGATAAGGGTGGGGTCCTGCCATGCTGGATTTAAATTCCAGACCCACGGACCTGCTCTGTGCTCCAGACATCTTGTTCCACTTTCTCCCAATGAACAAGGGTCGGGGTGACTGTAATCTCCTCTGCCGCGGTGTGGAGCATTTCCATTGTGTGGGTGGGAGGAGCCCCACCTGGGTCAGAAGTGCCCAGAAGCGAGTCTGCCTCATCTTTCCAGACCCCTCAGATCAGAATCTCCGGACGCTTCCTCCCAACGCCCAGTCACATCTGCTCTGACTCCAGTGGTTGAGAGCATCAGGGACAAAACTACCCTCTTAGTTGCAGGACTGTTCATAAATTATGGGGAACCGGGGACACTTAATACAAAACCGAGAAGCGATCTCACAAAGCAGCGGGAGGGAGCGCCCCTCCCATTCCCCTGGTACTCAGAGCTGAGAGGCCTCCTCGGGGGATTTATATCAAGCGGAATATTTAAGGACAAGGAGCAGGGGTTCCTCTTGGCGTTCTCTTTTCAGGGACGCCACCTCGCGCTGTCTTGCACGGAGTGACTGACACGAGAAGCTGAGCACAGAGAACTGGGAGAATATGCCAAGAATCGTCAATTATGCAAAAAAAAAAAAAAATTGCTTGTCCAAAAGAGTGATGTGTCTGGCTTTCTTCCCCAGACGGAGTTCGGTATTCTGGCCCAGGCTGAGATTTTTCGAGAAACACCCGGTGGCGTATGGCTCTTCCGTCTCATGTGCGATCATATGCTGCTTGGGCTGGGGGTGACCTTCCTCTTGCTTCCGCTGAGGCGGCCTTTGGATGCATGCTGTGTCCTGTGACACAGGTTACTCCCAGCGCTGCACATGGGAGAGAGCTCTGCAGACTGAGCGTGGCAGCTGCCTCGACACTGGCTGACAGGCAGCCATATCATGGGAGGGGTGAGAGGAGCACTTAAACCTTTGTTTCCCACGGTTCTGGTCTGGCGGTGCTTCTGGTCTGGACCGGGCTTGGCTGGTCCTGTCTGGTTTCACTCAGGCAAGCCAATGTGTCGGTTGGCCCTGGCTGTTTCAGGATGGCCTCACTCATGGGTTCTGGGCTTGATAAGCTATTGGCAGGAGTGAGGGAAGTCCCTGGGCTCAAGGCTCCATGTGGGCTAGCCTGGGCTTTCTTGCCCGAGGATTGGGGAGACTCTGGAAGAAAAACTAGAAGAATGCAGGTTTTTAAGATGCAGGCTCATGTAACTCTTACCGTGTTCTGTTCTTGGCTGGGTAGCCCAGGCTGGAGGGAGGGGAGACGGTCCCTGCAATGCAGGGCTCATGCCAGGTGCGAGGCGAGTTTGCAATACGTCAATCACAATAGATGAGTAAAGGTAATTGCTCCTCTCCTGGGAGCTGGTATCAGAGGGGACGGAAGACTTCCTGTCCTGGGGATGGGAAATGGATGGTTTATGGGGGCCGAGGGTGGGGCTCAGTGACAGAGCGTGTGCTTAGCATGCACAAGGCCTCGGACACCCATAGCACCCAAAACACAGCCTAATAAACAGCAGCCTGGGGTACCCAGGCTCTCAGTACTCCCAGAGAGGTAGGCTGGGCTCCCTGGAGGCCGTTTCTGACCCACACCCTTACACTGTATGGGCTTTGCACGGTGAAGGGAGTGCTGAACCTGTAGGCAGAGATTCCGGGGTATGGGAGGAAGGCCGTCACTGGTGAGGCAGAGGTCACGTGACCTGAAGGCAGGATGTGGCTTTGGGGACAGGTGATAGTATGCTGTGACCCCTGAGACTCGGTGTCAGCAAGGCTGTCACGGCTGTCTCAGGTCACTGGCGTGCTCTCTGCCCTCACACCCTGGCATCCCTGTGATGGCACGCCCTATCAGGACCACGACTGTATCTTTTCTGCCTTTCGTTCCTTCGACTCTGTGGCTCGCTGCCCCGGATGGATGCGCAGACTGTTTTGGTAGAAGCAGGCAGGTCAGCTCCCTGGGGATGCTGAGCAAGCCGGTACTTTAGGGCGTTACACCATAGCCAGTCCCTGGCATAATCCCGAGCTCCTGTCCTGGGGCTGTGGCAGGACTCTATGTGGGTGCTTGGGGCCGGCGTGACTTAACAGTGCCACCTGTGGAAGACGCCGAGATCTTCCACGTGGGTGCACAGCCCTGTGAGGGGTACAGCCTGGCCTCTGCCCGTTCCAGCACCTAGGCTTTCAAAGCCGCCCCAAGGGAAATGCCTGTCCGCAGAGCCCTTGGGACTCAAGTGGCCAAAATGTCCAGCTGGGGTCCAGGTTGCCGACACCTCACCTGCTCACCACCCCCCGCCCCCAGGCACAAGGGCTGCTGTCTAGCACCTCCCCCAAACCCCTAGCCCAGCACTGGTTAAAATGTGATCCTTTTATTCGCGTAATGGAGACGAAGTTCCCGGGTCTTCCGGGGGCATCAATCCAGAGATTTATTAAGCAATTTAAAATACTATTGTCTCTCACTTCAGGGCGAGATTGAGGGGTGTTGTTTCGGGAGTCAAGGCGGAGCGGCAGCCTCCGAGCCGGGAGGGGTCTGTACCTGGGACTCAATAGATATTCATGAACGTTCCCGTATTTAGTGCGGGAAATAACTTAATACCGACAGTGCGGTGGAATAATAGCCGTTTCCTGGCTGACTTGCAGGCCTCAGAAAATGAGATTGTGGCGGCTTCATTTTTCTTGTCTTTTCCCGGGTGCGCTCCTGCCAGCGCAGGCGGTGGATTCTTTCTGAATTTCCAATGAGCCGAGCGGCAGCCCCACCTGCTGCCAGGACCCCGGCCAGGGCGGCTCATTGTTAGCCTCTGCCTGCCGTGACCTTGGCCGGGGCGTCCTCGCAGGCCACCCTGTACCCTGTCTCCTGGACCATGTCGAGACTGGAGGGGCTCAGCAGGCTGCACCTGGGCTCCGTCTCAGTGTCCATTCAAACCCCCTGATTCTCTCATTCACTGCCACTCATTCATTCATTCACTTGTCATTCATTAATTCCTCCACTCACTTGTTCCTTTATTTGGCAGTTCACCATGAGTCTTGCCGCCAGGCGCTGGAAACCGAGGCACAGACACGATGCGTTCGATCTTGAGTGACTCTCTCTCACAAGTGTGATGGTCCAGGAGTGGCCTCTCTCAGCGCCTCTCAACTGGCCCTACTACAGACTCCCTGGTTCTCTCATGCTTAGGATTCCATAGGTGAGAACATGGTCTGCTGTCACCACCCCCCCCACACACACACATCTGGGATCGCAGGTGTGGCCTACAGATCCAACACCCTCCCCCACACACATCTGGGTCACAGGTATGGCCTACAGACCCAACCCCCCCACATCTGGGATTGCAGGTGTGGCCTACAGACCCAATACCCCTCTCCCCCACACACATCTGGGCTCGCAGGTGTGGCCTACAGACCCAACACCCCCCCCCACACATCTGGGATTGCAGGTGTGGCCTACAGATCCAACACTCCCCCACACACATCTGGGATTGCAGAGGGAGGCAGATCTCTGTGAGTTCGAGGCCAGCCTGGTCTACAGAGTGAGTTCCAGGACAGCCAGAGTTACAACAGAGAAACCCTGTCTTGAAAAACAAAAACAAAAAACAAACAAACAAAAACAAAGAAAGAAAGAAAGAAAGAAAAAAGAAAGAAAGAAAGAAAGGAAGGAAGTAAACCCTAAGACCCAGGAGTCCTCAGCTCTGCACCACTTTTGAATGCTTGGGCGTCAGAATCTGTTCCTTCACTTTCCCCATTCCTTGGCTTGTAGCCCCTTCCTGTTGGCTGGTTGGTTTACTCCATGCTGAGGTGAACCAGGGCTTCCCAATGCCAGGCCATGCTCACTGTGGAGTGGGACCTCAGCTTCCTCACTGAACCTTGCCTGTTGGCAGAAAGGCCTCTTCTGACCCCTTCCTTCCTGCTCTGGCCTGCCTCCTCTCTTACCTGACCCCCCATGCCCTGAGAAGGACCTCCATTGTTCTTCAGTTCTGATAAACCAGCATCACTCCTAACTTTACATCTTCAGTCACATGTGCCCAGCCCCTTTGGTATCAAGCAGACACAACCGCAGGATCTGAGGACCACAGACTATTTAGCCAGGAAGTTTGGGCTTATATAGGCTCAACTGGGCTCTGATTGGCTGGATGCATATATGCAAATGAGGTATGTAATAAAGACTAATCAAGAGAGGGCTCTCCAACCTGGAAAAGGAAAGCAAAACCTGAGTGTTCTTGTCCAGGGCCTAGACTCCATCTATGGGGAGTGGGAGAACAACAGTGACAAAGCAGGGTGCTTACATGTTCGCAACTCTGACTTCTGTCTAGTGTTGCGTAACCTTTCTTCTGAGACTAAAACCCTCCTGCAAGAAGTTCCTAGAGCAGGAAAATAACAAACCCAAACCAGCTCCAGGAAGTCCCTGAAACCAGGCAGATTCTCTAGGCCCTTCTCTGCTAGAGTAAACAGTTAAAGCTTGAGAGTCTATCTCAGAAATCAGAGCCAGGCGGCAGAGAAGACTGAGACCAGACCAGTTGCCTGGAAGAGGTTTAGACCAACCCAGGCACCCTGAAGGGACACTCTCCAACCTCCAATCTGTTGAGTTGTTTGCAGGCTGTGCAGTGTGCTCTAGATTCTCAGCTGTGTGTGGTCATTCACAATGGGGTGGGCTTTGGTAATGCAGCTGTCTCTTGAGCCAGTTCTGCTCCTGTGAGTAATTCCTCACCCATTTGTAAGTAACCCCAATAAAACTCATGACTTGCTAAGTTGGACTTTGTTGGCATACTTTGGTCTGTAGTGGGCTTCCCATCTGGAGTTCGTAGACCTGTGTGTTGTGTCTCCCCAGGAAACGTCACACAATATTGGTTACACAATATTGAGGGAGAGCAGCATGCTACACTGTGGCTGTCACTCTCCTGGCTAAATCTACAGTTGGGAAGCTTGGGTCCTGGCTGGGGATGTCCCATCTGCCCTGAGAAGCTCTGGTCACAGCAGACAGGCTGGGCATTCCTGTTTTGGGGTGGTACACATGGCTATCGGAGGGTGGCTGTCAGGCAGGCCCGGGTGCAAGAGCCAGAGGACATTTGTGGTTGTACTTGACCTCTCCAAAAAAGCTGAAGGGGATCGTTTTAGGGTCAAGCCTCAGAACTCCCCACTTTCTCAGCCAGATTTCAGTGTGGGGAACGCTTGGACTGTTAGAGATTGTATTCATTACTTTTGTGTTTCTGTGACCACAACTCCTGCCAGAAGCTACTTAATGGAGGATTTCCATTGGGAGCCAAATGCTTTCTTTCAGGAAGTCTTTCCTGATACCCAACTCTGGACTGCCCTGTCTGTCGCCTCCCACTGGAGGCCAAGGGTATATGAGAAAGGCTTGCTTTTGGTTGGCACCCTGGACCATACTCATATCTCTTCGTAGCCCTACTACGCAGCAGAGTAGAATGATGGTAGATATCTAGTGACTGTGACATCAGGGCTTGGTCCTCTCCACACATGGCCGCCTTCTATCCCTGTAGGAATTGCTGTGGAAGGGGAGAAGTTTGGGCCAAGTTCAGCAGCAGTTCCAGGAGCTTCCGGGGGATTGCCTGCACCTTGAATGGCTTTTCCCTCCCTCCATCCTCCTAGCTCCTGGAAAAGGCCAGGGCCAGGAGAAAGGCAGGCAGGGGGTTGCTGCACAGCCTGGGAAGCCGTGGCACCTGCTTTAGCAGCCAGGAGCAGGCCGGGAAGTCTCTGGGTGCCAGCTCTTCCCGCCACGCTGTTCTGGAGGAGAATTTGGCCCGCTTTCCTCCTGCTGGGGACTCACAAAATCTGATTTGAAATCTACTCAAGTGTACATTAACTGACTTCCTCTTGGCTCGGGCTGAGGAGCCTATAATTAGAGCAACCACCATGCCACTTAGTGGGTTTCATTCACACAAGCGGAAAGTGCACTCGCAGAGAGAGATGAAGAAGCAAACTTGGGCAGGTTGCCGCGTGCCAGGACGATGCGCAGGCTGACTGCCTTTCTACTTGCGGATCTTGGCTGGCTGGCTTGGGTGGATCGGCCACCTCCGGGAGTCCTTAGGCACACTGAGCTGGGAACTCAGGAGTTGAACTCATTCAAAGCCCAGTTCCACCATGCAGGAGAGCGCAGCAACTCCCCCGGTCTGTTTCTGCACCTGTGAACGTGGGTGTAGCCAGTCACCAGCCTTCCTGGGTTGTCGTCATCATTAAAGCCTCCAACAAAATGTGCACTTATGGAGCACTCGCTGTGTTCCAGGCCAGGTTCCCACACGATACACGCATTGTTGGTTTGGCAACAAGGACTTGTGCTCACTGATAGCAATACCTTTTTCTGTACATTTAAGGAAACTGAGTCACAGGTCGTCATGTTACACATGACCCACGCAGGACAATAGCTTCTCTTCCCTCTGCCAGTCCTCATCTGTGCTGGAGCCTTCTCCCAGATCCTGACCCAGCGCCTGCCTGGCTCACACCACTTCCTAGTGATGACGTTGGGAACCGACCTCCCCTTTTCCTTTTCTGTCCCCTTGGCTGGTGCACAGCCGAGCTCTGTTTGCTCACTGTGTAACTGACGGTGTCCGACCAGAGGGTGTCGGTCTTTTCTGCTGAAAGATAGGATGGTTGCCCTTGACCTTTGGGCCAGACAGGTGCCCAGGCTCAGTGACCAAATCCTCAGATGTGAACCTCACGTATGAGCCACTGCTGTGGTAAGGGTCTGTCCTGAGGCCACCATGCATGGAGGCGTCATGTTGCATGTGTCCTACTAGTTTGCAGCGGGGTGAAATCTTCTGCCTCCTCAGGAAGAGACATGACTTCCTCCCCATTCTCCAGCTGTCCCAAGCCCAGACCATCTCAGATGTAAGGTGACACCAGAACCCTCGGCATCAGAGTGGGATTGCCGGGGCTGCAGAAGGAGAGAGAGGGCACAAGGCCACGAGGGAGCCAGGATCAACCAGGGTCTCCCTACTCCTTAGAGGTATGCTACAAGGGGGATCGACTGGTGCTGGGGGCTGAACTGGTGTCCCTTTCATATGTCCGAGTCCCAAGTCCAGGTCTCACGATGTGATGTCAGTAGAGATAGGAACCTTGAGCTGTAACTAGTTAGGGTGACGAGCTCATTACAGAGAGGGAGCCTCCCAGAGTCTCGCATACACAGGGGGGATCTTCGGGGACACTGGCTTTTGGCGTTTAATACCCAGGATCTACCAGACTCGGCAGCAGAGTGTAGGGTGCGCGGGGGCTCCGGGAACGGACCTCAGGGTCTTCCTCGTGTAGGGTGCTGGCTGTACTTCCAGTTTCTCTCTGCCTCAGTTTTCTCTGCCTTAAGAAGCGACAGCAACTGCTACAGTTAGGGTGTGGTGTGTCCCCAGAGGTTCACACACAGGGGCTCCTCAGGAGTTGGGGATGATCATCATGAGTGCCTGGGACGGACATGGCCGGCCTTGGGGAGTGGGTCGGGCTCACAGGGGTGGATTCCTTCCCAAAGCGAGCCCTTCTTGTGCACGCTCTCTCTCCTTCTGTGTGTGTGTGTGCGTGTGTCCGCGTGTGTGGGGCACGTAGGACACCATCTGCTATTCTGGGATCACAGCCAGGCACATGTGACACCATCTGCCACGCTGAGATGCAGCCAGAACCCAGCACCGCCATGTTTGGACTTTCCGCCACCAGCTCCGTGCATTGCCCAGTGTCGGGCGCTCTGTTATAGTGACTCAGTGGACTAAGGTGCCGTATCTGAGCACGGCTGTGAGGTGGAGCAGTATCCCCCATGTAGACTCACACAATGCCGTACGCCACTCAGCCAGCTTCCTTGTGATGCTTTGGTGACCCTGAACACGTCTCCAGACTCAGTTTCCTGCTCTGTAAAGGCCCTACCAACTCTATGCTCATTGTTTCTTTTTCTCCAAGCATTTAATATGGTTTAAGAACATTTGTCCATGTAACATAAATGAGATAAATAACCATTAAAGTGCATGCTCCAGTGATAGGAGCTTCAGGCTTGGCCTACTGTAGGGGCCTGGGGCTTGGCCTACTGTAGGGGCCTGGGGCTTGGCCTACTGTAGGGGCCTGGGGCTTGGCCTACTGTAGGGGCCTGGGGCTTGGCCTACTGTAGGGGCCTGGGGCTTGGCCTACTGTAGGGGCCTGGGGCTTGGCCTACTGTAGGGGCCTGGGGCTTGGCCTACTGTAGGGGCCTGGGGCTTGGCCTACTGTAGGGGCCTGGGGCTTGGCCTACTGTAGGGGCCTGGGGCTTGGCCTACTGTAGGGGCCTGGGGCTTGGCCTATTGTAGGGGCCTGGGGCTTGGCCTATTGTAGGGGCCTGGGGCTTGGCCTATTGTAGGGGCCTGGGGCTTGGCCTATTGTAGGGGCCTGGGGCTTGGCCTATTGTAGGGGCCTCCTTTCTAGTTTCTCTCTTTTGCCACCATGCTCTCCCCGCATGTCCTAAAACACAACTCAGTTGTCACCACTCCCGGCTCTAACCTTCTGAAGCACCATGTCCCTAGAGAGGATCCATAGGCCCTTGCCTGGCCAATGGGCCCACATGGTCTGATGCTGGCTCCTCTTCCACTCCTGTCTCAGGCCCTTCCTCCATCCTGGCCCGACTACACACTCAGGCCTGTTCTTCAGGTTCACTGTCCTCATGACCATCTGAGAGCCTCCCTCTGGGTGCCCTTCTGTCTGGACACCAGATGGCTCCATCTCTCACGCGGCAGGCCTTCACTCCACACTTATCTGTACCCGACCGGAACCTTCCGTGTGTATCCCAGTGGGCGGTGTCCACTCACACTCGACTTCTGTCACAGAATCTGTTCGTTGCCACCATCACGCATGACACCCAGGCACTAAGGTGTTTACAGCTCAGCTTCTTGGGTGGATATCTGTCCTGCCCACAGGCCTGAGAGCTTTGGGGACAGGAACACAGCCTGCTGTTTCTGATCAGACCCTATATGACTAGAGCCGAGGTGCCATCAGCTACAGGGAAGCCGTCATCCTTGCTGAGTAAAGCTTCCCAAATATTACCAGTTGGGAGAGAGGGGGCCCACGCTTCTGTAAGGAACCCCACAGCTATGCTCTGTAAGGGAGCCCAATAACGTCGGTGGCTTCACAGGGTGAGCTTCAGTGGAACTGTGTCTAGGTTTGTCTTTAGGGCCTTAGAAGAACAGAGGGATAGAAGTGGCTTATGTCTCCCTCTTGTTTAGCAGCAAGCTAACATTACAGTTTTTATATTTGTTTAAAAATGTCTGCATCTGTGCACATATGTGCATGTGTGCACGTGTGTGTGATGTATGCCTGTGTGTATGAATGTTTGTATATGTGTACATTTGCATGTGTGTGTGTGTATGTGTGTCTTAGTTGGGGTTTCTGTTACTGCAATGGAACACCATGATCAAAAAGCAAATTGGGGAGGAAAGGGTTTATTCAGCTTACACGTCCACTTTGCTGTTAAGCTCAAAGGAAGTCAGGACAGGAACTCAAGCAGGGCGGGAACCTGGAGGCAGCAGCTGATGCGGAGGCCATGGAGGGGTGCTGCTTAATGGCTTGCTCCTCATGGCTTGCTTAGCCTGTTTTCTTTTAGAACCCAGGACCACCAGCCCAGGAATGGCTTCACCTACAATGGGCTGGGCCCTCCCCCATCAATCACTAATTAAGAAAATGCCCTACAGCTGGACCTTATGGAGGCATTTTCTTAATTAAGCCTCCCTCCTTTCAGGTAGCTTGTGTCAGGTTGATGGAAGATTAGCCAGCACATGTACATATGTGAATGTGCATGTCTGCATGTGTGTATATGTGTGTGTGTGTGTGCTCATTTACATGGGGCCAAAGGCCAGCCTTAGGCACCGTTCTTCAGGGGCCACCCACCTTGTTGCTAGATGATTAGGCTGGGCTGGTTGGCCAGTTGGTCCCAGAGAGCCTCTTGGCTCCACCTCCCAACCCTAGGATTACAAATGTGTGCACCATGCCCGGCTGTCTTGTCAGGATTCTGGGGGTTGAACTCAGGTTCCAGTATTTGCAAGGCAACTGCTAAACCACTTCCCAGCATCCTCCTTGAGTGTTTTTAATTGACACATAATAACTGTCCGTGATTGTGGGGTACAGTGTGATGATCACACATCTGTCACCTCTTACATTCATCATTACTGTGTCGGGGACTTTCAAAACCCCCTCTCCCAGGTCATCGACCTTCTTAGATGGCTGACGTGTAAACGTGAGTCTGGGGTGATGGTGGGAGAATCAGGACACAATCCCAGCTCTAGGTACCTCCTGGTGCGTTGGTGTTGTGTCTCTAAAAGGTGCAACTGAAGAAACAGATGACCAGATTTCAACTGAGAAGAAGCAGTGTGAAGGGAATCAATGTGACCTGGGACGCCAGGGACTCTTCCTGCTCCCGTCCTGACCCAGAGCCCTTCAGTCTCCAGTGCGGTGGTTAGAATAAAAATGACCCCCATCGGCCCATGGGGAGTGGCACTATTAGGAGGTGTGGCCCTACTGGAGGAAGTGTGTCACCAGATGCAGGCTTTGAGGTTTCAGAAGCTCAAGCCAGGCCCAGTGGCTCACTCTCAATTCCTGCTGCCTGCTGGTCCAGATGTAGAGCTCTCAGCTTCCTCTTCAGCACCTTGTCTGCCTGGGCTATACTTCCTGTTACTGTTCTACTGCTGTGAAGAGCCACCATGACCAAGTTAGCTTACAGAGGAAAGCATTCGATTGAGTGCTTGCTTACCATTCTCCTTCAGACCACCACAGGCATTTGGCTAACAGAGATGCCAAGCAGACTAAAACAGGAGTTCCAGCCAGAAGAGCCTCCTCCTCCTGTGTCTTCCAGTGAGTCCTACCACCGTCCTGTGTCCCACAGCTGTTGGCTCACTCTCCACAGGATCCCTACTAAAAGCCAGAATTTAGTTTCCACATGGACTGACACTTGGCATCACCCGCATTCCAGAAACAGAGGAGCTGGCTGGCCCAGGCTTTGGGGAGAAGCCACTATCCAGACATCTTAATAAAGCCACTTCAGAGGGCCTGGGTTGGGGTGGGGGAGTCTGGGTATTCGTCTCACCTCCAATCAATGAGGATAAGCAGGGCAGACTGTGTTCCAAGGAGACCCAAAGAGGGAATTTGATGCAGGTCATTTGGACTGAGATGGCCAGGATTTCAAGTTTAAAGTCCACCTGGTGACTTCTTTTTTTAAGAAGACGTGTCTCATGTAGTTTGGGCTGGCCTCAAACTCCCTCTGTAGCTGAGGGTGACCTTGAACTTCAGATCCTCTGTGTCTACCTTCCCCATGTTGGTTTTACAGGCGTGGACCACCAAGCCAGTTTATGTTTGTGCTGCAGTGGATCCCAGGGCTTCCTGTATGCTCCCCACCAGGCCACACCCCGCTCCCTGGTGACTTTAACTGTGGTGTTCCCTTTCCTCTTCTCTACACTTCGGATGGAGACAGTCTTTGGCATGGTTTGCCGTAGGAAGTGTGTGAGAGAGGAGGGATTCAGGGCTCGGTGCCCAGCAGCTGTCTCAGGTTGGGGATGAACGTCCTGTTCTGAGGCACTCACACAAGCAGTGTTGACTGTAGGCACACAGCCAGGCCTTCCAACCCTCGCAAAGAAAATGCCCAGGGCGCCTCAGAGGGGCCATCTCCAGACTTTGCACCATGGAGTAGAGGTTCCTGAGAAGCACAGTGGGAAAGATGGTCCTCCACAGCACATAGCCCAAGAACATGGGTGCAGGACTCAAACTCAGCGCTGGTGCACTTCTAAGCTGGGGGTGGCAGAAGTGCCTGTCATGTAGACTGACGGAGGAAAGGGTTTGTGTGGCTGCTTAGAGTTAGTAAGGTGGCCACGCTGGTTGGGCTCTTGTACCAAGACCTGAACAAAAACACTTCAAACAGGAGCCTGGTCTTCACAAAGCTGAGGATGTGCATGTGTGTGTGTGCATGTGCATGTATGTGTATATGTGTGTGCATGTGTGTGCGTGCATGTGTATGTGCGTGTGTGCATGTATGAGTGTATGTGTGTGTGTGCATGTGCGTGTGTGTGCGCATGTATGTGTGTGTGTATGTATGTGCGCATGTACATGTGTGTGTGCATGTATGCTTGTGTTTGTGTGTGTGTGTGTGTGTGTGTGTGTGTGTGTGTGAGATGGAAGTTGGAGCACTTTGGATCGCCAAAGGAAAACAATTTTCTTTCTTGCTAACTGCAGTTATGTGGAAACCATGTCAAGGCAGTGTGCTTCCCACAGTCTCCCTCTTCCCTTGCGTCTCCACATTCAGCACCATGGACAGAGACCCACAGGCCCATCACCCTGGTCACAGGTGCTCCAGGCTATTGCTCTAGTGCTGGCTTTTGGTCTCAGTCCCTCCTGTGTCTGAGGCGTGGAAAGGCCCTACTTTCTAATGAGGCCCAGGAGAGGTGTTGATCTCACTGGGAAAGCCTTGCCTGCTGCAGGGTGGGTTCCTCCAACCCTCACCGCCTCTGAGTCATAGGTAGATAAACGAGGCCAGGAAAACAGGTGGTGTCATTCACAAAGCTGCAGACCATACTGACCTTGGGCTCCCTGATTCAGCTTTGTGCCAGAGACACCCAATTATTGGTCAGCCGGCCTGTGAGATCACCCTGTAGATGGGGAAGAGACACCAGGTTAACACCCCATGAAACTGTTAAGTCTCCATCTGTGGCTTCCCATCAGAGCACTCCCAATTATAGGGCTAAGTATTGAACACATTTATGTACCAGTGTAGCAGAGGGTAATGGTGCAAAGGGGGAAGTACTTCCCAGGCCAGGATGGCAGGGCTCAACTCCATCCTGCCCCATCCGAACTTGTGAGTCTTAAATTTACTTCATATGTTATATGAAGCTCACAGACCATAGGCCATGTCATGGAAGTCCCCCCTCCTGGTGATGGTCTTATGACAGAGAGCTGCATTCACTCTCCCAGGGGAGCTGGACACACTAAAAACACAGGGAGTGAATGAAGCTGATGGGGAGCTGAGCCCAAGATGGGTGAGGGCAGAGATTTGTGTTCTGGTTTTCAGTCGAGAACTCAACATTTACGGTTCACCATTTTTTTTCTATTTTGTCTTGCAATGTATCTTTGGCTGGTCTGGAACACACGCAGATCTGCCTGCCTCTGCCCGCCGAGCGCTGGGATGGCAGGTTTGCAGGACCATGTGTGGGTGAGTGACACATTACTGATGGAACAAATGGACCTGCCCTTTGCAAGTGACATGCTCCTCCTTGTGGAAGGGCAAAGAGAGACAGATAAAATGGCTTCGGAGAAATCGCTTACCAAGGAGATCGTGGCATGCAAGGGTGTGTCATTCATCCAGGAGTGGTTGTGTTGTGCAGCCACAAGAGACCCAGGCAGATGGGCTGAGCTGGTTTGGTCCTCTGTCTCAGCAGGACTCTGCCTTTCCATGTGCCCCAGTTACTCATCTGTGAAATGGGTGTTGAAGTTCTGAGCTCCTTCTGGGAAGGTTAACTAGGGATATCTAACAGGAATGGTTCAGCCTCACAAAACCCAGCACTCACTGAGGGCTGCCTTGACACTGGACTTAAGAGATATGAGGGAGGCACTTACCCTCTCTGCCTCTGTGGGAAGCAGGAGAATTCTTCCCTGGAGTGGACAAGGCTTCCCAGTGAGATCAACAACACCTCTCCTAGGTCTCATTAGAAAGTAGGGCCTTTCCATGCCTCAGACGTAGGAGGGACTGAGACCAAAAGCCAGGGCACTGCAGTAGCCTGGAGCACCTGTGACCAGGGTGATGAGCCTGTGGGTCTCTGTCCATGCTGCTGAATGTGGAGACGCAAGGGAAGGGGGAGACTGTGGGAAGCACACTGCCTTGACATGGTTTCCACATAACTGCAGTTAGCAAGAAAGAAAATTGTTTTCCTTTGGCGATCCAAACTGCTCCAACTTCATCACACACACACACACACACACACACACACATACACATATGCATACATGCACACACACACACATGCACTCACACACACACACAAGCACACACACATGCACTTACACACACACATACACACATGCACATACACATGCACACACACACATGCACATACACATGCACACACACACATGTACACACACATGCACACACATGCACTCACGCACACATACACACATGCACACACACATATGCACACATGCACACACACATGCACACACAAGCACTCACACACACATATACATGCACACACACATGCACATACAAGCACTCACACACATATACATGCACACACACATGCACACACACACGTACACAGGCACACACACATGCACACAAATGCACTCACGCACACATACACATGCACACACACATATGCACACATGCACTCACACATACACATGCACACACATATGCACACATGCACACGTGCACACATGCACACGCACATGCACTCACACATACACATGCACACACATATGCACACATGCACACACATATGCACACACACAAGCACACACACACATGCACACACACACTCACTCAAACATCCTGTATCTTCGTGAAGACCAAACGCCTGTGTCTGATCTGAGTGGCGGCAGAGTTAGGTATCATTAAGAGGTGCATAATTTTTCTGGGATTACCGCAGTAAAAGACGTCACCCATGGTTCTCAGGTGAGGCATTTGGCCTCAGTAGGAGGCCAGGATGAGACCCAAAGTGTTGCTCCTGGGCTGATTGAGAAGCTGCACCGGTCATCTCACGCTCGTCCTCGCCCTCAGAGCCAACCTGTGAGCAGGAAGGCAGGACTCAGCATGGGACTTTGGCTGTGCCCCAGGCCACTTGCACATTCTGCTCCCATTTAGCGCCCATAACAGACTCCCGAGAAGTGGACACTGAGCCTCAGAGAGGCTGAGTCACGTTCACAAGTGGACACATTCCCGAGGGAGCAAGCTTTTGTCTTTGGGGCTCTGAATTGGGTCCTGTAGACATAAGCACATGGCTCCTTCTTCATGGTGTGATCAACGGTGGGACTCCCTGCTGAACCACAGTCTCTCTATCCACATCCTGTGCGGCCATTGCTAGCCCCATCGTCAGCAGAGTACCCACCCCCAGATCCCTCTCGGCTCGGCTTCTGCTTCGTGTATCACAGCTAAGAAAACAAATCGGCTCCTGAGGATCAGGGCAAGTTGAGGTAAGATTCCAACCATAAGAAGGATTAGATTTTGAAAATGAAGAATGAAGTTGGTGTGAGGAGAAGATGGACCCTCTGCTTAGGGACCCCCTGACTCGGCCGGGCCTTCTACTGTTGCTGTTGTTGAGGGTTATATGTGGTCCTGGCTGGTTATATGTAGGCCTGGAACTGTCAATATAGCTAAGGATGACTTTGAACTCAAAATGTTCCAGCTCCCGAGTGCTGGGATAGCAGGCGTGCGTTACCATGTCTGGCTGATACAGGGCTAGGGGAGGGTCCTAGGATGTCACGCCTGCCACGCAAGTGCTCCGTCAACTGAGCCACTGTCCCAAGTCTTAACTCAGCCTTTAATGACCAAGAGGCCTAAAGTTCAGAGAGGGGCATGCATGTATCCGCCCAGAGGCACCCAGCACGTGATGCACACGGTTGGATCTTATACCTGGATTCCCCAACTGCTTTTCCAGAGATATTTCCCCCTCCACACCATATGCCCCGAGTTTAAAGGACCCTTTAAAATCCCCCCGAAGGAAGGTGGCAGATTTATGGGTTAATAAACGTTTCCGAAGAGCCACTGGAAAACAGACTCAGGTAGACAGGAATTATTTATTCAAATTAACTATAAATTAAGATCAACCTAATTTAGCTCTATTAAAATGGAGCAGATCACCTCCCATTCAGAGGGATTTGTACTAGATGCAAATGGGACAAGTTTCTAAACTTTAACGTAGGTTTTCATCTGCGCGGTTAACCGCCGCAGGACGGCCCTGGTTTTAAAACCGGGAGCAGAAGGAACAGTAATTAGTTATGTAAATAACGTGGCATTCTTGTTTATAATTAGTTCAAGAATAAAATAAAATTCACGCATGTCACAGGACTAATTTTCGTATGCAAATGAAGGATCAAAATTATAAGCGGTAATAATGCGGTTTGGGAGACGCGACACCCTCGATTTATTAGCAGGGTGCCAGTTCCAGCTGATGATGGCTGACGGGGTATTTCAAAGGTGCAAGGCCTGGAAAATTCTAACCCAGCAAGACCAGAAAGCCTACCTGAGGTATTTTACCTGTTTTATACTCCTGGCAGCCACAGAGGGAAGCTGGGCTTCCCCATGGCAGGAGAAGGATTTATCCAGACTAGGAGAACCCAGAAGAAGAGGGACCTCAAACTAGGGGAGGACCCAGGGAGACAGGAGACCCCAGACTACAGGACCCAGGGAGTTGGGGCACTCCAGACTACAGGACCCAGGGAGATGGGGTACTCCAGACTACAGGACCCAGGGAGTTGGGGCACTCCAGACTACAGGACCCAGGGAGATGGGGCACTCCAGACTACAGGACCCAGGGAGATGGGGCACTCCGGACTACAGGACCCAGGGAGATGGGGCACTCCAGACTAGAGGACCCAGGGAGATCGGGGACCCCAGACTAGAGGACCCAGGGAGACAGAGGACCTTAGACTGGAAGAGGACCTGGGGAAACAGAGGGACTAGAACAGTCTTTGTCTTCTGAGCTCTGACCTCCACAAAGAACGTGAGGTCGGCTGGGCAAACCGTGGTCCATTTCCAGCCCCTAACCCCTTTAGAACAGAATTCCTTCTGGGGTTTTGAACCCTGTTTCTGTTGTTTGTTAGCTGCAGATTTCCTTCCTCGCCTGACTGCCCGTGTCCCCTCATCTGTGAAGGTCAATGGCATTCTCTGCGGTCGAAGCTGGGGGGAGGCAGCACAGGATGGTGTCCATCGCGTCTGCGCCTTATGCCTTGGCTTCAGAGCAGCTCTGAGTCACTCTGAGGAATGACTTACTGCTCAGCGAGTGTCAGGCGGAGTGGAGGTGCGTGGGCGAGGGTTAGAGGCCAATGTGCCCGCTCCCTGGGAAGCTGTGAGATCGAAGGCGGCTAAGTGTGTAAAGAATCCTTTCTGGCCAGCAGTCACAAGAACCCACTCAGCCCCCGGGGGCTCATTATCCTCCAAGCTTTTAGGATTCTTCCCGGAAGCGTGATTTTTTTTGATCCAGAGAAGAGATTCCTCAGGACCAACTCTGTGGATGGGAAATTCCAGAGGTGCTGTTCCAACATGGTGGCCATGTCTGTCCCTTGGGCCTTCGCTGACCCTTGGAAGGAGGCTCCCCACGTCAAGTCTCATTGGACAAACTAAAGGGAAGGTGTCTGCTTTGGGAGCTCTCTGTGCCTCTTCCTGGAGCACCCTTGCCCCTAATTCAGTGCCCTTGTGGGTTTCCAGATGTGGCCATGGGCAGCTGCCGGGCTCCTGGGCTCTGCAGCACTGTGGCTCCAGGATTCAGTGGGCTGTGGGGTAACAGCTTCTGGGTTCTCAGTAGGGAAACTGTGCCCTAGGCTAAATCCTGAAATGCAGACGAGAATTCAGAGGAGACGGAAGGATGGAAGGATGTTGGAACAAGAGGTAACGGTGCATGCAAAATGTCACAAATGCGAAGATGAATGCCGGCAGTCTTGTCTGGTACGTGGAGAGGTGGAAACGGGTACCAGGAACATAAACAAATGGACAGACAAATGTCTTGGAATGACACACTTTTATCACTCTCTGTTTGTTTGTTTTTTTAGACAGGGTTTCTCTGTGGTAACTCTGGCTGTCCTGGAGCTCACTCTGTGGACCAGGCTGGCCTCGGACTCATGGAGATTCATCTACCTCTGCCTCCGGAGTACTAGGATTAAAGGCGTGCGCCACCGCCACCCAGCTTATTGTTCTTAATAATAACAGAAGCAGTGAGCACCTCCCCAGACACTGTACCTGGCGAGCTCTTCCAGCCCCGGACCCTGGACCTTCTTATCCCGCAGGGTGTGCTGCTGTTCAATGTCCCGACGGCCAGCTGGGCCGTGCGAGAGAGACGTCTATAGATGAGGTCGCTCCCCTCGTCATTGTTTCCTTGAGTCAAATGGGGCTGGGAATGAAGGTTTAACGCAGCGTGCGGGCTCCCGGATGGGGCTGGCTCCCCATGGTTTGTTGCTGAGGAAAACTATCAGAGGACCATGGGTCGGGATGTGCACTGGACGAGGAGAGGCCTGGGGTCCAGCGTCTGCTGTCACGGACAGGAAGGTGCTCCTCCGTGGCGCCTCTCGGTGGCCTCGTGGTGGAAGGGAAGGCCGGCATGACTATCCCCGCCATCGCTTCTTTCCAGACCCAAGCGCCACTGGGGTCTCTGTGCAAATCCATCCGAAACTAGACCAACCCTGTCCTTCTAGAGAGTCTGAAAAGTCGCTCACCCTCTTGGAGTCTGTCCACCCAAAGCCACTGTTGAGCTCACAGTGGGATGTACTCTCTCTTCGCAGTTTTGGCAGCACCAGAGACCACGCCACAACAGTGTCCCGCAGCCCACCTTCCCTGGCCCGGTATACAAAGACCCCCGTTCTGTTCTGATCTGACCGCGCATGGTTGCTGTGTTCAACTCTGCTCCCTCTCGTTGTTTGTCCCGGGTTAGTTTTCTCCGCACACCCTCTCTGACCACCGCTCCTCTGGTGGCCCCAGGAAGGGGCCCTCATGCCCTGGCCTGGAGACTGCCAGTTCTGCCCCTCTTGCTCCCTGATCACCTCCCAGCACTGTCAGGGGACGGGAAGGCACCCCCCCCCCAGCCCCAGCATTGCGGGAGCCTGCCACGAGAGCCGCTGAAGTCGCATTGGTGCAGGGTCGGTGTGCTCTTGTCTGCTGGCGACATCCAGGGCCCCGCATTTTCAGGGTAATTTAACGTAGCCCCACCGTGGCTGGCGCTGCTGACTGAGGGTTGTTATCTCGGGACTTATTTTATGCTGTTTAATGGAATGTAGTCAATTCCCAGGGACAGGGCAGAGCCTCCCAGTGGCTCCCGCCAGCGTTCACCTTCACAGCCGCCCCTCCTCGGCCAGCGTCTCACGTAAAGTGGCTGAGAATCCGTAAATGATGAGCCCGCCCACCCCTGAGCATCCACGGCGCCGTTCATCCTCTGCAGAAGGGTTCAGAGTGTCCAGGCTTAATTGTTCCCGCGTGGGGGCTGGTGGGAAGTGGTGCAGAAGTGGTTAGTTCTGCCAGAAACCCGACTGGTGGCTCGGGAGGCTTCACCCACGAGAGAGGAGACGCCCAGGGCCCAGAACAAGCTTTCTCCCAGGACAGGAGACACACAGCAATCCCAGGGGTTGCGGATGACCCTGAGATGATGACCCTGAGATGCTGAGGTCCCAAGATGGCAGCCCCTCGGCAGTCGCAAGAGCAAATGACGCCAGCAGCCACGAGTCAGAACTTTGGCGATTCTTCATGGAAGTTCATGCTTCCTCCCGTGAACGGCTCTTCAGAGCTGGGCAAACAGGCACAGAGAGGTTGAGTAATTGCTCAGGGACACAGAGCTGGGAAGAGTTAGGCACTGAGACCCAGGACCGAGCGTGCGGGGTCCAGGGTCTCTGCTCTTCCCTCCACCCGCCTCCCTGTTGAGCGCGGCGTGAGAGGTCACGTGATCTCGTTGGTAAGTGTGTTTCCAGATGGACTCCCAGTGGCCCAGCTCTGACTGTCTCCAGCCTTTGTCTACAGAGGTCCAGGCCCACAAATCTTCCCTTCACAGTTATCCTATTAGGCCGCTTCTGCCTAGAAGCTTCCACTTGCTGCCCCCATGACTGGGTTCCGCTTTGGATCCCCCTCAGCCGTGGGTCTGGGAGGTGCTCTGTGGGAGTGGCTCATGGTGCTGACTGAGATCTGATGCTCTTGAATCTTGCTTCTTCCACTAAGTCAGCGAGCAGAACTTGTGCCATTCAAGCCTCACTTTTCCCTTCCATGAAGTGGGTGGAAGAGCCTCTGCCTCACCTGACTGGGCTGAGGCTTAGGGGAGGGGCTCGGAGGAGCTCAGCTTGCAGCGCTGGGTGGCTGTTGTTCTCACGCCCGCCCCGTGCACGTGTCTGTTCCCCGCACCCAGCGTTTACTGGTTTGTTTTTCTTGCCGGTAGGATATTCTCAAGGGTCTAGAAACGGCTTCCGCAGGCTCTGGGAAATACTTTTGTTTCTGTTTGACAGGCTCTCCTTGAATGCATTTGGGGGAGTATGTGGTGTCTCTGTGCATGCTTCTGGTGCCGAGTGGCTACGTCCTGCGGACTAACGGATTCGGCCCCTCACGCCCTTGTCTTTCTGTGGTGAAAACATCTGTAATGAGATACACTCTTTTAAGCAACTTGGAAATATCCTGCGATTTCTCTTGTCACGTTCACTTCACGGTGTCAGCGTTTCTCAGCTCAATCCCAGGTGTCACCAGCTGGTGAGACCCGGCGCTTGTGTCTCTGTGTGAGGTTCCTCTCCCTTAGCACAGCACCCCCCGGTACCACCCAGGTGGTTGTGATGGCAGGACTTCCCTCTGCTTTAGGGCTGTATAGTATTCCAGTGTCGCTATGCCATGGTTTCTTTGCGTACCCGTCGATGGACACGTGGACTGTTTCTGCACCCTGGCTGGTGTGCAAGATGCTGCACATGGCAGATACCTCTTCAACGTGCCCATGGCAGATTCCTCTTCAATGTGCCCACGTCTATGCCTTTGAAAAGGAATCTGAAATTTCTGGACACAAACCCAGAAGTGGGAGCTCTGGGTCATGCAGCAATTCTGTTCCGAGTGTCCGTGACCTGTGGTGCTTTCCGGGCGTCTGTATGAATTTACGTCCCCACCAGTAGCTGTCCCAATGAGTGTGGGTTGACGTCTGTCGCCTCACGGTGTGGGCTTGCGTCTATCTCCCTGAGGGGTGATGAATGGGCAGCCTCCGGGGTCTGGCCGCGTGCCTCAGGCTTCCTTGGTGTCCGTTCAGGGTTTGCGTGGGCTTCTCTTGCTGCTGGCTTTGATTCCCGTGTGTAGTCTGCATATGATTTTCCCGGTCCCTGGCTAGCCCCTCACGGCCGATGGTTCCCTCGGCGGAGTGCGTCAGTGTAACGGAGCCCTGCTGTTACCGCTGTTTACCTTTGCTTTCGTTGTCTGCGGATTTTGGGTTATAAACGAGACATCTCTGTCTGCACCAATTGTATGCTTCATCTTCTCTGTGCTTTCTGTCTTGGGTCTAATGTTTACAGCAGTAGCCTGTTCGGGACTGACTCTTGTCGGAGGTGCGAGATGAGAGTCCAGTTTCCGCCTTCATCGTGTGGACAGACGGTTTTCCCAACATCAGGACCGAAGAGACTTGCTTTCCGTTGTATGTTCATGGGATCTGTTGAGAGTAATTGTCCAGGAATAACATGTGGGTTGATATCTGGGCTGTCCACTCTGTTCTGTTGATTAACGTGTCCATTTTTATGCCAGGGCCACGCTGTCTCGGGCAGTTCAGCTTTGTAGTGTATTTGACGTCAGGTATCTCTCTGGCCCTGTGAGCATCACACTAGGCGAACGAGCCAGTCTTCCACTGAGTTCCCCTCCCCGCCCCCCAGCCCTTTGGTTCATTTTCCTTCAGATCAGTTCAGCTAGTGCAGCCCCCGCCCGGCACCCCCCCCCCAGGGTTACATACAAATTTTAGGGATGTTCTATGTGAATTTGTGTAGCAATTGCATTGAATCTGAAGATCCCTTCGGGCAGTGTGGGCTTTGAACACTGTTAACCCTGCTCATCCACAGACATGGAGTTTTTCTACTTAGGTGTGTTATCTACAGCTCTGAGGCAGAAGTTTATTTTCGCTTACGTTTAAAATGGTTGTTTTGTGTATTGTTGGGTGAGGGGCTGCCTAGGCCTTGGCATCTGTACTGTCTGCAGGTGTTGGCTTTATGTAAAAGATGTCTGATCGCTCGTGATCTTTGTGTGGTATCAGTAGAACACCTGAGAGCTTACCTATTAATAAAAACCCTGAGGTGAGATGCTCAGGGTTCCACTGTGCAGTGTGGCGCTTACCATGGCAGCGGTTCCCTTCGCTGAGGCCTGGCAGGGTTTGTGCCAAAGAACATGCCTCCTCGCCTTCTTTGATGAGAACTATGGTAGCAGACAACTTCCCAGTTTCTTCCACCCGTGCTCTGTGCTGTTGGTGCTGATTCCCTCACATCTCTGGTTAAATGTACTATGTACACTGTGTGTGTGTGTGTGTGTGTGTGTGTGTGTGTGCAGTGTGAGTACATGTGTGTTCATGTGTGTGGACACACATGTGTACATGTAGAGGTCAGAGTATCTTCTGGGCTCTTCCTTGACTGTTCCTCACTTCTTGCTTACTGAGACAGGTCTCTCATTGAGCCCAGGCACTCTGATTCCAGCTCGCTACCTTGCCTGGTGATCGGTGATCCCGTGTCTGCCTCCTGCTGGGATCACAGGCTGTTGCCACATTCACCCAGCATTCATGGGTGTTGCTGGGCTCTGAATCCTGGCCCTCATCCACTGAGGCATCTTCCAGGACACCAGTGTTTTACCTGTGGTCACACCCTCTGTAGAGCTTCGACAATACTCCCTTCTTCTCCCAGGATTCCAGGCTCCACAGCTGTAGCTGCATGTCTTGGACAGATGTCTCGGAGGCTTCTGTTCCTGTGACTCTCAGGAGAAAACTCCACTCTCACCGGACACGCAGGAGGGGCTGCTGGGGACGGAGGGCAGTGGAGATGACAGAGCAGTGTGGTGGGGCAGCTCCCTACTGTGTGCACCATATTGTACCTACTGTGTGCACATCTGCTCTCATAAACCTACTGTGTGCACCATCTCCCAGCTCTGTGGGCACTGACACTAGTTTGGATTTGCAAGTATTTACACCAGGAAACTGGCCAAGGAGGCTCCCCCAGGAGATTTCTTCCATAAGCTGCCAGCGGCAGGGCGCTGGGCGACAGACACACGTCTGTGCGCAGTGGTTTGGGAGCCTGGGGGCTTTGTTATTATTTGTCTTGGCAGTTTTGTTTGCGTCTTCGGAGCTAAGGCACCAAGAGCAGCCAGCTCCGCCTGTGGAAACTTCGCAGTCCCATTCAACGCTTTCGTGCCCCAGAAACAGCTCCGTCCCGAGTCTGGAGTTCTTCATGCTTTAAAAATATTTTCAGTACATATGTGTCCATAAATAATACATGGTATCACTTTACATAGCCTGGGGTTGGTACCACAGCCGTACGCCATATGAGTCATCCCACAACATTTATTTTTAAATATATTTTATGTTTTTCAAAAGAGTTTTACACGTTTGTGCAGTTCGAGTTCATTCATTTTAATTTCTGTATGGTGCTCCGCTGCATAAATGCACCAACCCTAACTCCTTCCTTTCCCATTGATGGACATGCAGCCGGTTTCCAACTTTTATTCGCATTTTCTTGGGGGGTACACATTTGCCAGAGGCTTGAGGGAAGATACCGAGGAGTCTAACTTCTAGCCACAGGATATGAGTCTCTACCGGATACAGCCAGGGCACTCTAACGTGGTTGCACAAGCCTACGCTCCAACCAGCAGTGGGCAGAGCTTCCTACCAATGAATGCTGTGTGGGCGGAGCTTCTGACAATCACTGCTGCTGTCAGGTGGCTTAATTTTTCCCAGTGCGGCGGGTTGGAGACATAATCTCTCTGTGGATTTGTATTTAAAGATGGATTTTCATACTGTTTTTATTTTATTCGTGTGTGTGTGTGTGTACACGCTACATGTGTGCAGTGTGTGTGTATGTATACAGTACATGTGTGCCAAGCCCGTAGGTGCTAGCGGAGGGTATCAGATACCTTGGGGCTGGAGTGACAGGGGGTTGTGAGTCTCCACACTGGCGCTGGAAACCAAACTCTGGTCCTCTGCTCTTACCCTCTGCGCCCTCTCTCCAGCCCCTCTTGAGGGTTTACTTACATTTCTCCACCTGTTTTTCTGAGCAACTTCTCCCGCACATCTCCCTCCTAAGGGACTGTCTGCTTATCTGTAAACAGCGTAAGGATGTATAATCTGGTTGTCGGTCCTGGTGATTCCACGGGGCGCCTCTTTTTCCCACACCCCGAGGTGGCACACCGTACCCGTGCAGCCGCTCAGCTTGTTCCCGGACGCATTTGATTGATCAGCCATGGCAAACTCCCACTTCTGTTTTTCGTTAGGTTTGATTTGCAAAGTTCCGTTCGAGGCTTCGCCTGTCAGCTCACGGGAGAGATTGCTTCAGCGCCCTCCCTGGGCTGCTCAGGGCTCGGGAGCAGCACCCCGATGTGGTTTACTCATCCAGCATCGCGTGGATGACATCATTGTCTTCTTTCTTCTCTTCCTTTCTTTTAAAATGTGCAGAATCAACTGCGTTTAAACCTGCTTGATTTTTTAAAACAGATTTTGGATGCAGCCTCTTCTCTACTTCTTTTGCTAACACAACTACATGTGTGTTTCGGGATATTTTGTCTATTACAATTAAAAGGTCCTCATGGGTTCATTTAAACTACTCACACAGGCACGCCATGTGGAGGCGTCTGTAGGGTCTGTAGTGTTCTCTCACCGCTGCTGTTTTAGGCAAGGTTTCCTCTGCATTTTGTCAGCTTCCCTTCCTGGTATTTACCAGTTTAATCAACCTATTTGAAATAATAATAATAATAACAGTAATGATAAATAAACAAATTTAGACTTCATATTCCCTTCCCTCCTTTACTATTTCTCCTCCTCCTCCCTCTCCCTGTTCCTCCTCCTCCTCCTTTTTGAGACAGGGTTTCTCTGTGTAGCCCTGGCTGTCCTGGAACTCACTCTGCAGACCAGGCTGGCCTCAAACTCACAGAGATCCCCTGCCTCTGCCTCCCGAGTGCTGAGATTAAAGATGTGAGCCATCACTGCCTGTCTCCTTTTTCCCCTTATTGAACACTTTGTTTCATTCTGTTCTTGTCTTCGTTTCTTTCCATCTTCCTGTTTGACATATTCTTCTCCAACTTTTGGAGGTGGAAGATGACAGTTGAGTCTCTGTCTTGTGTGACCTGTTGCACTTGGAGGCAGACCACCTCTCTGTGCTGTGCCTTCCTGCTCTGATGTGCCACAGCCCATGACAGTCAATCAAATAATCAATCAAACTTCACCGCTTCCCATTGACTTTTTTCTTGGCCTGGGAGCTAGAGAACACGGTTTGGTTTCTTGGCACCTGGAAATCTCCCATTGGTCTTTTTCGGTATTAATATACACCTTCATTCCTTTCTGCTCACAGAGCACAGCTATGTTCACAGTTTTGAAATGCCAGACTTTCCAGTCCCTGGCATACAGTCATTTTGGCGATTGTTCCGTGAGGACATAGACAAGCAACTCAGTGTGCATCCTGCCTCTCATCTGTCCGTCGGGGCTCCTTCGGCTGTTGCTCAGATCTTTGCTGCCGCTGCCCTCTGACTTTATTGCTGTGCTGTCTATTGACAAGGGCGTGCCGACCTCAGGTTATTACGCCCTGTCCTGTGGCTCCCGAATGCTGTTTTACTTTATGTTCTGAAGCTGTTATTGGGTATAAACAGACTTAGGATGATGACATAGTTCTCTGAGGTTTACCCTTTGCTTTGTCAGCTACGCCTTTGCCCTGTCGACTCTACAGTTGTTTGGGCTCCCTTTTTGCTGTCATTCGCTTTGTATATTTTTGGACATGTTTGTGCATCCCTCCATCCCGTATCTGTGTACCTGAAGCGAGACTCAGGGGAGCAGCATAGTTCCTTGGCTGGGTCTGTCGATCTTCGTCTCCCGCTGGCGGCATTTACGTCGTTCACGGTTAACAATTGCTTGGTCAACTCACATGAAGATTGTGAACGTGTAAAGCAAATTGCTAGCTTCACAGATTGCGTGAATCTGCAAGTTAACATGTTTTTAATCTGCATATCGATGCTGTGCGTTCTAAATCACTGTCTCCGCTTGATTTTTGTCAGCTTTACCTTTCAACGTCATGACTGTATACTATTGTATTTTTCTGTAATTCCAGAACTTGGTCATGAGTTCAAGGCCAGTCTAAGGATATACGGTGAAAGTAGGCCAGCCTGGGCTACAGTGTAGGACCTTGTCAAAAAAAAAAAAAAAGCATTCTTGGGCTGCGGAGATGGCTCGGTGGATAAAATGCTTGCTTTATCCCTGGAATCCACTTAAAACTGTGTGCTAACCTGGGGACGGAGACAGAAGAATCCACGGAAACTTGCGGCTCAGCTAGCCTGGTGTACCCTGCCTCAAACAGAGTGGAAGGGGAGGACTGAGACCCGAGGCTGACCTCGACGGCCACATGTGCCAGCGCGTGGATGCACATGTGTGCACACATGCACAGAAACACACACTCATGTGCCCACACCGTTTATTTTCTATTTGTTCAGGTGTGTATGTAGCGTATACACTGTTGTGTATAAACTAATACTGTTTTTGCTGAATCCACTCACTGTAATGGCTGCAAACGATGCCAGCTCTCTGCCCGTGATGCGCCCGTTTCTCATTTCCGCTCTCGCTGGAGCAGCGGAGGACAGTGTGGTGGGGAGCACTGAGAGCTGTCCTTCCAGTCTTGGGGAGAGCGACAACCACTCTGCCCCCCAGCTTTGCTTGTTTCTTACGCCTTTGACAGACTTGCAGCTGCTTCCTCTCATCCTGCTTCCTGGGGTTCTGGTCATGAGTTTTGCTGACTCTGCGAACAGCACCTCTCTCAGCGTGGGGATGATGGTGTGAGCTTGGGTGCCTCATCCAGTACTGCACCCGGTCCCGGCTTGAAGGAGCAGCCTGTGCGCTCTCGGGTGAGGCCTCTGGGATTGTGTCGCCTTCTCGGATGCCATATTCACTGTGTCAGGAGCTTGCATGCCGGTGTCCGTAGCGTTAGCGGCCACTTGCCTGCAGCCAGGTTGCTTTTGGAACCAGGCCAGGTGGCCCTGGCTAAGACCACCTCGGTCTTCCGAAAGAGTGCGCTGGCTGACGCTGTCACTCTCTCCCGGGCGTGAGAATTCTTCCTCCTGGAGTTGTTTTGTGAGAAGGTTTAAATTTTAAATCATTTGATTTCTTCAGTGTGCTTGCAACTATTCGTATTTCCTGCTTTCTTTTTTTTTTCCTCTAATGCCAAGTTTGGCAATTTAAATCTTTAAAACAAAAATTTTTTTGCAGTTTATCTAAATTTCAAAACGAGTTGGCACAAAACCTGACTCTGTGAATGGCTTCCCCAGGTCTCCTCAGCCCAGGACTTCCTGTCAGACTGGGAGCTGCTCCCCAGCCCCACATGCCAGCACCCCTCCTTTTTCTGTGTCTCTCTGCTGTGTCTCTCCTCCCTCCTGTGGTTCTCCCTTGGGTCCTGGGGTTCTGAGAGGAGACATCCAGAGACCTTTCAGAGGCATTGCCCTCTCTCCCGAGTAGGTATAGGCAGCATTAAGAATGCCCGCAGGGTGGAGAGCCGGCCTTTGCATTTCAGGTGCTATCAC
The DNA here is from genome assembly GCA_026225945.1 of Cricetomys ansorgei. NCBI lineage: Eukaryota > Metazoa > Chordata > Mammalia > Rodentia > Nesomyidae > Cricetomys > Cricetomys ansorgei. The sequence continues at coordinate 2,600,187 of JAMJFZ010002594.1, forward strand.
CGTTGCCCACGACAGCCACGGGCTTTTCTCCTTTCTCCATTGCCGAGATGCCCAGAGGGACTCGCCAATCCTCACGACCTCACGGGTTCATGTGACAAAATCACTTTGAATGACAGCCACGTAATAATCAGGAGGTTTGACCATTTTCCTAGTTTGGTTTCACAATAAACAAGAACATGGGATAAAATCCAACTGGAAACTTTTACGGGGCTGACAACACGGCAGATCCCTGGCGCCCGTGTGAAATCCAGGAGCAGCAGCGTAATCCTAAAGCCCTAGCATGGAGTGTTGGGAAAAACAGGAGGGTCTGGGGGTACAGTGGCTTCCACCCTAGCCAAAAAGCCCAGGTCCTCAAAGTAAGGTAGACAGAGGCAGCGGAAGACACTAGATACCTACCTCTGGCCTCTGCGCGCACACCTATGGGCGCACAGTGCCCTCACATCCACACCCCTCCCCCACACATCAGCGTTTCATGAACCCGGCATAGAGAGATGCAGTGCTGCATGTTCTCACTCCTTCATGGAAACTCAAATATGATCTCACAGAAACAGCCGTGGAGATGCCACCTGAGGCCAAGAAGAAGGGAGAGCAGGAGAACGGGAACGCGGTTCACACCTGAGGGTCGTTCAGACCAGCCAACTAGAAGGAGTCTTTGGAAGGTTCTAGACACCCAGGAGACAATGCGTGGGTATGGAGGGATAACTGTCTCCCGGCACGCAGGCCTCAGGGATGTTCAACGGTGCAAACAGTAAGTACAGACAGCATGTGCCAATCAAAACAGATAAGGCTTAAAAATCCAACACTCTACTTATGAAGCAAAACTGTCTCTTCTTACAGTTCACAGTCTACTGTGCTTTTTGGAAATTATACAGAAACTAAAAAAGCCCTCCAAGCGGCCCATGTTTACAGTTACCAGGCACGATTCTTTTCCCCCTGCTGTGGATCAGGCCTCAGATTCAATCCAGTGAGCCCTAGGTTACCCCGTAGGTGGTCCTGCCACTGGTGCATCGGTGAGCACATCTTACCTGGCAGGTTGGCGTTGTAGCACGCAGGGTGAGGCGCTGGATACGATCACTGGAGTCTTTCTCCCCTAATGGCCTGTGTAGCACCCTCCAGCGTGGTAAAAATAGCCTTCAGGGAGAGTTCCCCAGTCAGTTCAAGACTGGTATCTCTGTGTCCTGCAACCAATGGTGTCTTCAGCAATAGGGCCTTACCTTATAGTTATGGTGGGCATCCAAGAGCAATGGCATTGGGCTGTTCTGTTTCGGGTGCTTCTGGGCCATCTGTGACCCATAACTCATAGGTAGGCACCCCTGGCCTGGCACTGAGATTTCCATTTAAAAGCTCATGTATTCTGGAAGCAGGACTGCCCAACATGCACACGTATCGGCACACACGTGCTCCTACACACCGCATGTACACGCACAATTCCTGGGAACAAACCTCTGCAGTAAAATCTTTAGGACATCGGAAGACAAGAAAGAGATTAAGGAAGAACCAGAAGATGGAAAGGCCTTCCATGTTCATGGATTGGCACGATTAAAATGGTGAACATGGCCATCCTACCAAAGGGAACCTACAGATTCAATGTAAGTCCCATAAAAATACCACGACTTTATTTCACAGATGCAGAAAGAGAAACCTCAGAATTTGTAGAGGCACGAAATGTCCAGAATAGCCAAGACAGTCCTGAACAAAAGGAATATTGCAGGAGGCGTCGCCTCACCGGATTTCAAATTGTACTACAGAGCCACAGTGACAAAAACAGCCCGGTTCCGGCGCAGAACAGACACACAAATCAACGGGGTAGGATCGAGGAGCTCAACGTGACACCACAGCTGCAGCAACCTGAGTTTTGACAAAGGGGCCCGAACCACACATTGGTTAAATGATACACTCTTCAGCAAACCGTGCTGGAGAAACTGGGATCCAGGTGCTGGGTTCCTGCCTCTCACTCAGCTGAAAACTGCAAAGTGGCTCAAGGGCTTTAGGAAGACTGACCCCCATGAAACCCCTAGGGGTACACTTCATCCTACGTTTATTCCTAAATGCGGGCCCAGGACACACCAGGGAGGCTGGGGACTCACCTCAGACCTCAAAACACTGCGAACCTAACTTTAAATCCGTGCTTTCAGAGGGTTTGACATCAGGCAGGGCTGAGCACACCACAACAGCTGTTTTCTGGATAACCCTCCGCTGGAACATGGGGGAGGGCGAGGCCAGACCAGGAGCCACACCCCTGGGCCTGTCTGAGGAGAGGATTGGCTGGGAAGGGAGGCACACCTGAAAGAGTTCCTGAGAGTGTCCTAGAGAGGAGCAGGAGAGAGCTGAGCTCTTTATCTCTGCTGTCAGACTGAGGGAGGCCCTGCCACGTGCCTTTCCACTGAGAAGAGCTGTACCCACAGACCGAGAGCCACAGACCGGAGTCACCATGAAGGGCTGTACCCTCAGACCGAGAGCCACAGACCGAGAGCCACCCTGGCCTTTCCTTCCTGGTCAGGGGCTTCGTCCCAGCCGCGAGATCAGGCCTTTACTTTCAGTTTCCTAATTAACCTGACACTAAGCTTTGGAATCAGACTGAACCAGTCCTAGCCTTAAAAGTTAACCTATAAACTCCCCTTAAAATGTCTCTTCGATTCCTCTTTTAATGAAAATTAGAATTGTAAATGAGGATTGAACTTTCAAAGGAGTTTTTAGAATGTATTTGTCTAATTATGCCAGCTTTTCCTTTCAGGTGTTACACAGCTTCCTGATGGGAGCCGGCTCTGCAGGCCAGGATTCACCTGATACTTCTTATCATGTGTTTTTAATAATCTCATTGGCTCTGCTTGCTCTCTCCAGTTCGTATTTAACGTCTATTTTTGTTATATTTATTGTGTGTACGTGTGTGTGTGCATGTGCATACGTGTGTGTGTGTGCATGTGCATGTGTGTGTGCGTGTGTGTGTGTGTGTGTGGTCTACGCACAAGCCTGTGGAAGTTAGAGGACAACTTGCAGGAATCTCTCCTTGTACCATGTGGTGATGGTGGTGATGGTGGTGGTGGTGACGGTGGTGGTGACGGTGGTGGTGACGGTGGTGGTGATGGTGTGGTGGTGGTGATGGTGGTGGTGATGATGGTGGTGATGGTGACGGTGGTGGGGTGGTGGTGGTGGTGGTGGTGATGGTGATGGTGATGGTGATGGTGGTGATGGTGATGGTGGTGTGGCGGCATCAAATGCAGGCCAGGAGCCTTTACTACCTGTGCTGGTCCCTGGCCCTAAGATCCAGGTTCATGCAGTTTCCTTGTCGGCTCTGGTGCACAGGAGTTACGAGTCCACAGTGAACTTGAATTGGTCCCGCCCTTTCTAATCTTTAAAAGAATGTGTTGACAGCCAGGCACTGTGGCTCAACCCTTTCACCCCAGCACTTGGGAAGCAGAGACGGGAGGATCAGGAGTTTAAGGACAGTCTCAGCTACAGGATGAGTTCAAGGCCAGCCTGAACTACTTGAGACCCTGCCTCAAAACACCAATAAAATCAAATAATAACATCCTGATAGACTGGGTTGTCTGCTCCTGAAAATCTTAGTGTAACTAAAGCGATCCTTTCCCAGAGAGTGGGGAGGGACACCCATCAGGAGAGGAGACGGGCTATTTTCATCACAATCGGTCATGCGCACGATTTCTGAAGTCTCTAGCTTATTTAAACCTCAGGTGGGTTGGTGATAGGCTGCTCCCGCGGCACCGTTAAGCCGGCCTGTCAGACTCCGCAGTCCCGTGGTTGAGTCTGTCCTGATGCGCGTGTTTCTCCTCTGCGGTCTCCATTTTCCCCCATCAGAAAACCCGTTCTACTCGATTACTGAAAAGGTGAGGCGAATGTTTCCGCTGCTCTACCGCTCCGCGGCCGCGGGGTCAGCATTCTGGCCCTAGCTCCGCTGGTGGGAAGATTTTAAGATGAGAGATGATAGTTCGGAGGACAGCTGTTTGGTCTCCTGGATCCCTTAAGGACAGGAGAATGCTGGCTATTGTCAGTCAGTCTTCAGTACCCAGCATGCAACAGGACACGAAGGGGCATGAGGATGCTGGCACATCATCAGACCGGCCATGGTGGTCACCACCCCCAGCAGACAAGGCAGAGCACAGCCAGCCTGGGAAGAGCTGGTCTTTGGATCACTTATTCCCGTCATCATGAGCAGTGCAAGCTGCTGGGTGGACGACCCCCACCACGAAGGCTTCCTAAAGCACGTGGGTCCAGATGAGCTCCATTCGTGCCCACCAAACCCAGCAATGTCCACTCGGCCCAGAGCAGTCTACCTCGACCCAACGTGTATCAGCTTCTGTGAGCCAGTACGGTCTAACCTCAGAGGCTATGTAATGCTGCTCTGTTCACCTGGGCATTAGTCAAACCCCACATCACCCAGAGGCTGCCACCTTCCAGCCTGATGACCCAAGACACCACACCGCCAGCCGGCGTAAGTCACCACCATCCCCAGCTTGGCAGGCTCCGGTCAGTGCAAGTTAGCAGGCCTCCTCCACAGGCTTCTGTTTAAGGGGGGCTCGGTGCTCTGCACACAAAGATATCTAGGAAATCTGTTTGCCCACGGTGTCTGGAATCACAGTTGCACCAAACCTCCCCGGGCATAGACAGAAAGACACTGAAACCCGCCAACTAGAACCGCCTCTCCCTCCATCCGTCTTCCCCTGGGTCCTCAGAATGTAGTCATTGGCCTCGTGGTATATGATGGTGCGGCATTTCAGGGGGCACTGGGGACATGTTTAAATGTGGGAATGGCTGGAGGAAATCTGAGTGGTCCATTAGGTTCTGGAGGGTCCAGGGGTTTCTCTGTTGGTAAGTGTCATCTTTGTGTCCTCTGTTGGGGCTCCAGTGTCCAGCTGTGTGACCAGGAGCCAAGCAGAAGCACATGGCTGGGTAGTGGTGGTCCGGGTACTGAAGATACTGCCGAGGGCCGGAGAGCGGTGAAGGCGGGTCGGCCCCTCTCACAGCCATGAGCTTTGCAGGAAGGACCCAGAACCCTGCTATTTTTTTTTTTCTGGAATTTCCTCTTCAGGTTCCACTGGGGACCAGAGGCTCTGCAAGCCGGAGAGACTCACGGTGGTTTTCTGTAGCTGTCCTGGCACCATCCTGTGTGATCGCTGCCCCCACGGAACTGCCAGCTCAGCAGAGAAGCTGATGGTGAAGTCGGGCTGCTGTCTGACCCGTGGCTCCCCATTTCCTGTGGGGGCCTCCTGTGGGGGGCAGGGGGCTGTCACTCGGGAGCCTGTGTGGTCGGACAGCCTGGAGTCCTGAGGCCACCAATAGGACAGTCAGTACGTAAGAGTAGGCTTAGGGTCAAGGTTCATGACAGAGATTGTGTGAGAGGTGACATTCCTTTCTGGATCTTGGCGTCCCCTCCACAGTGTGTTCAAGTGCTCTGAGGACTCAGTAAGAATGTGACCGGGCCCGCTACTGTGGCTGGATGCCGCTTAAGTGTGTTCCCTGAGGCTCTCGTGATGGAGGGTCAGTCCTCCGTGTGGCAGAGCTTAAGTGAAGGGACCTTTAAGGGGCTGTTTGGTGCCGCTGGGATGCAGAGAAGTTCTAGTGGGCTCCTGGTGAGTTCCCAGAATGCTTTGCTAAAGTCAGCCATAGGGTCGGGGACTCAGCTCTGTATTGAGTGCTTGCTCTAGCTAAAAAGTGGTAAAGTAACCCTGGGCTTGGTCTCCTGGCGCACCGCGTCTCTGAGCGTACACTCCAGAGTGTACACAGCCTCTGCTCAGCCTGGGTGAGGTAGGCACAACTTTCAAAAATGTTTATAAATGCCCAGATTCAGGCATTTCATTATACTAACAGCAACTGGCCTCATTAGACCCTCCTCCTGGACCAGGAGGATTACATCTGTCTGAGTCCACATCCTCCCATGAGAGGTGCACACTCCACCCCCAGACTTGCCGCCTCAGCCCTCACAGCCACCAGACACACCGCACCGCGGCTGCACGTGAGCAGCTCAGGCCGACATTGCTCTGGGTGCTAGCGGAGCAAAGTCCTCAGATCAAGGCTCACATCTAAGTGGCACTTACCCAGCAGGGTCTGCTAGGATGTCTGGCTCCCTTCTCTGCCTCCCACACCGAGGAGCCAGGGCCCAATTCATCTTCATTGTGTCCTGGCTCCCGGTCAATCTCCTAAATCACACCGTGCCGACAGCCAGATGGACGGTGTGTCCTCGTGGTGGTGCTTCATCTGTCCTGGACAGTCCGAGAAGCTGACGGCCCAGGGGGACTTGGTGGGTCACGGTGCCCTTCCCCTGAGTCCTGCAGAACCCCATTTAGCTCACCGCAGACAGGAACACGCCCAGTCACCCTGGCTGACATTGTTCTTTCTCTGAAGGGGCCTCATTTGGAAGGTAAATGCCTGTGGGCTGTCTGGTGAGGGAAAGACACCTTTTAGGCATTGGGGCTGCAGGGGAGGAGGGGTAGGGGTGGGGAGGTCACTTGTGTCAATGTGGCCTTCGCTGCTTTGACGTATACCTGAGAGAAATAAAAAGAAGGAAGGATCTTCGGGCTCGCTGTTTGCAGCGGTGACAGTGTTGTGGTGGAAGGGACTGGCGGGTTTGAGCTGTGAGCGTGATGGAGGGACAGAGACGGGGAGGGAGAGGTGGAGAGACAAGCAAAGGCATCCTTCAAACCCAGATGACCCGCCTCCAGCCAGGTCCCACCCGTGACATTTCCATGTCCAATTATGCATCTGTGGACAGCCAGGACCCATCAGGACCTCAGCCCTCCTCCACAGTCCCACTCTGCACCCTGTTGTTTTGGGGGACCCCACCCTCAACACGGAATCCTTTCTGGGCTAGTTAGACCACGGTGTACTGCCGTCTTAGGACTCTGAGGACCCTTCAGCTTGTCTTAAAGAGCTGACAACAGTGACCTAAGGAAGGTTTGTCTTGGCTCACAGTTCTAGGGTACACAGTCGTCCTGGTGGGAAGTCCAGGAAAGCAGCTGCCGGTCACACTGCGCACACCGTGCTGAGTGTGTGCGCTCAGCTCACTTCATCCTTTTTACCCAGCCCGGGACCTCGTGGGACGGTGCTGTCCGTAACCTCATCTAGATAACCCCTCACCTGCGTGCCCAGAGACTTGTTTCCATGGTGATTTTAAAGCCCACTAAATTGATAAGATCACAGGAGGTTTTGGGCCTGGTGAGCCTGGCCCACGTTGCTGTCCCCGCTCCCTGTAGATTGTGGGTTTTGGTCTCAGTGTCTCAGGCTGTGAATTTCAGGAGGGCTGCAGGCTTCCCTGAGAGCTGCCTCACGGCTGTTGCCTCCCTGAGTGATCTTGAGAGCTGGCCACACGCACGCAGGCAGGCACGCATGCACCCACGCATGCATGCTCTCCTTCATTCTGAGTAGCCAAGCTTTCACCTCTCCTGGAGCCGGTGTGGAGCCACTCTGGGTGGTTAATGTAGATCACACACTCATTTTCACTGTGTTCAAGCCATTCTAAAGGGCGTGGAACAGTCTCACTTGAAAACATCAGTTACTGCACACTGAGTTTGAGATGTGCGCCAGGCTGCTGTATTTTATAGATGTTGCTTGCTTCACTCAGTCCTCATTAGATCCACTTTACATAAAAGAAAACAAAGATTCAGAGAGGTAGAGACACTTGTCTGGGGCAACACAGCCCAGGTTTGCAGCAGCTGGGATCAGAACCTGGGAGTACCCTAAAACACCAGTAATGGGATACTAGTTGCTGGCTTTTCTGGCCTGGGGGACTGGGGTTAGACAGCTTCTGCCCTGCTAGGTGAGTGGGAGAGACAGTACCTGCTGCTGCAGCCTCTGGGCCTGTGTGTCCACAGAGTCCCATCTCCAAAAGGAGGGCGCGGTATTTCTCTCCTAGGTGGTGGGTTTCTGGAGAACTGCCCCTAGGTTCATTTGAAAGTCTAAGCAGGGACCACACAAATTATTAGCATTTGAAATATTTATAAAGTCTCGTGTTTGCCACAGTGTAGGAGGAGACAGACCACAAATAGAAGAAAGCCTCAGCGCGCCCTGCACGGAAAGAGCCGGGAGGAGAAGGCGGTGCCGTTGGCTTGATGTGCCTGGATTTCCAAGGCCGCCACCGGCGGGCAAGTTGTCATTCTGCAGACGCTGCTGCTCTGTGGCTCCCTCCACAGCTTCCACCACGCGCTTGCCCAGACAGTTCTGTGGAGGAGGTAAACCACAACATTAGCATTCGGGCCAACGGTGAGGGATACAGGCTCCTGCCTTAGAAACCCGTCGGTTCTCCTAAAAGGCTTTCAGAGTTAAGATACCGTATGGCAGAAATGCAACCTGTGTGCGCTGGGGGAGGAGGCAGGTACTTCCCTCGCCTGACAGATGGGACAACTGAGGCCCAGCACATGGGGTCTGACATGGCCCATTAGGACAGAATTTATAGCGGGCTCTATCTCACCCCAGGTCCTGATCTCTCCCTGGATCCTCACTTTAATCCACACATCGAGCTGAGAATGCTTGTGGCTCCGATTCATTCATTCGTACCTGCATGTTTGTGCAGATTCATTCATTCACCCGTTGATTCATTTGCTCATGAATTCATTTGCTGTACCATGGCAGAACCTGGTCAGTGGACAGCAGCCAGTACGAGTCAGAGTACTATTCAGAGTTGAGAAGAGATGCAGCTTGGAGATGAGCTTGCAGTGGACCCTGGGGGGAACTGGGGTGCATAAGCATTATACAGCTGGAGAGGAGGATGGGGTACCTTATGTACAGTTCTTGTTGGCAGAGGGCATTTCTTAGCCATGGTGTTAGCAGCTCAATGGCCAGAGCTCCTTCAGTGCCACTGGCTGGGGGCCTAGAACTGTCTCTCACAGCTCCATGTGAAGTCAACCTAGGGATTGCCCCGGCCACAGAGAACTCCAGCAGGCAGAAAGCATGGGCCCTGAGACTCAAAGAAGGTGGAAGTTGGACAGATGTGGCCAGGAATGGGAGGTGCTGTGGGGGGCCTAGAGGGTGCAAGGTCACCTAAGCCAGTCAGATATCCCCCTCCAAGATGCAGGTCTAGGCGTGGGCTGTGGGCTGGGGTATCAGAGCCTTTGTGTGCTGGAGGTGGGGCTGGGTGTGACCAGGTGTCATTACAAGGTGGTGGGGTGGGGAACAGACTGGCACCCGTTGGGTGTGGGAACAGGATCAGGAGTAAGAGCTGAGGCCCCGACCTACCAAGGCTTTGCTTCTGGTTGGGTGTCTGGGCAGGTGGGAGTCCACTGGGTGGTGACAGACGGGAACACATTTACCAGAGAAATTCCACGGCATGCTTCACGAGGGCGCCTGATGCTGAGGGCATTTTTAATTATTATTTTAATTGACACGTAATAATTATGCATATTCATGGCATGCAGTGTAGTGTTTTGATACACGTGTGTCATGCATAACGATGGAGCCGGGAAGATCAGCATCTCCATCACGTCAGACATCTGTCACCTCTGTGCGCGCAAATCTTCTCCCGGCTGAGCTGGGGTGCAGGATCTGTCCTTGTTCACTGTGGTCACCCCAGGAACTGAGCCTTCTGCTCCAGTCTTCAGGGCCCCCCACCGAGGCTTCCCACTTCACACACTCTGGCTTCCTGTCTGCAGGCAGGCGGGTCAGGTCCCTCCCTTCTCTACCTAGCACTCATTTTGTGGTGTGAAATCCGGGACACTAGCCCTCCTCAGGCCTCACCCACATGTTCCCAGGCGTGAGCCAGGGCCCATCCACGTGGTGCTGTCCTCTCCCTGGCATGGTGGCTCTGGGACAGTGAGAGCCATCTTGGCTCCCTCAAGCTTCCACGCATCGTGGGACTGTGACGGAATGGCCGCACCCCTCTGAGCCCCGGGTTCTTCTCCCCGGCCCCCTCTGTCTCCTTGCATGAAGATGAAATTAGCTCAGATTAGTGTGAGACTTGGCCCCATGCCCAGCTCAGGGGACGCTTCAGTCACGTTGATGGGGACAGCCACGTCTCCTAGATAATCTGTCTACCTTCCTTCGATGGGTGAAGGGAACGCTGGGCCCCTCGGCTCTGGTCTTCCAGACCCCCAGCCCCTGAGTCAGGGCTGGGCATGAAGAGGGAACAATTTTCTGACCCCATGTCCAGGCTGCCAAAGCCATTTAGGGGCGTCAGACGGGGAGCAGTCCCTAATACCCAAGTGGCCCTAGGTGGCTGCCAGCGTTGGGGTGGCTTCCTCTGACCTTAAACCCCAGCCCTCCTGCCCACATCTGCAGCTAAATAAACCAAGTAAATCATGCTGGCAGATAGATAATTAAATAATTATCAGGCACTTAATAACGAGGAGTGGGAGCCTGCCTCTCCCCATTAGACGGTGTCTTTGAGAGCTAATTGTCGCATTACATCAGAGCCTCTCATTCATTACTCTTGTCATTTTGGGTGATAATTTGCACGTTAGGAGGCAGCGACACTTTTAGCAGGCAATTAGAGACGTGTCAGGCCTAGCCCTGTGAGTTACTGTCACGGTTATGCCCCCCCATCCTCATTTGCAACCGTGTATTTAAGGGGATTTGGGTAATTCTAGGCCTGGGTAAAACAGCCAACCCACAGGACAGTGGCAGGGCTGGGGATCGGGCAGCAGCCAGCGTCAGGGGCGGGGGACCCTTGTAGGAGCCTGCGGGCAGGGCACAGATCTGCAGGGGCAGTGGAGTGGGGCTTCTCATCCACCAACAGAAGCCACACCCAGTCGCGCAGCGATGGGCCTCTCCTCCGAGACTCTTGACTGGTCCTTGACTGGTGCCTCTCAGCCTCTCCTCACTGCCTGACGCACATGAGAAGACCTTTGTGGGACTCTGAGAGGCAGTAGGGAAGAGAGAGTTGGAAGAGGAGGAAGGGCAAGGGAGGGAAGGGAGAGAAGGGAGTGAGGCATGTGTTCACTGGGGTTTTACCTGTAATTTTATTTTCCATGTTTTGGCATCTTGAGGACTTTGGGGCCCGGGGAGAGGCTGCCCTTTCCAGGTCAGCTGGATCCCAGTGGAACCCCACCTACCTGCTCACTTTTACCAGGCTTCTACCACCCAGGCCATGGCTGGTGTCTTAGGTTCTTATTGCTGTGACAAAACACTGTGATTAAGAGCAACATGTGGAGGACAGGGTTTATCTCAGCTCACACTTCCCTATCACAGTCTGTCACTGAGGGAAGTCAGGGCAGGAACTCAGGGCAGAAGCCTGGAGGCAGGAGCCTGGAGGCAGGAGCCTGGAGGCAGGAGCCTGGAGGCAGGAGCCTGGAGGCAGGAACTCAGGGCAGGAACCTGGAGGCAGGAGCCTGGAGGCAGGAACTCAGGGCAGGAGCCTGGAGGCAGGAGCCTGGAGGCAGGAGCCTGGAGGCAGGAGCCTGGAGGCAGGAGCCTGGAGGCAGGAACTCAGGGCAGGAACCTGGAGGCAGGAACTCAGGGCAGGAACCTGGAGGCAGGAAATCAGGGCAGGAATCTGGAGGCAGGAGCTGAAGCAACACCATGGAGGGGTGCTGCTTACTGGCATGCTTCCCATGGCTTGCTCAGCCTGCTTTCTTAGAGAACCAGGACCACTAGCCCAGGGTGACACAATCCACAGAGAGCTGAGCCCTCCGACATCAATCATAAATTAAGATTTATGATTGATAAATAGACTTGCCCACAAGCCAATCTTTTGGAGACATTTTCTCAATTGTGGTACCCATTCTCCAGATAAGTCTAGGTTTGTGTCAAGTTGACATAAAACTAGTCAGCAGATGGACAGTGGACAACCTACGACCTCTGTCTAGAGTCCACTGACGCTAGTGAACAGACAGCCCTCTATCTGCTTGCCCACCAGGACCTTCTCTTCCCTACACTATGGTCCCAGGCTCTGATCTGTACTCTGCCTTCACACTGGAACCCTGTGTGGCATGCGCAGATACTCCCCGGGGTGGGGGGGAACTGTGACTGTGTGCATTCTGATCTGTTGATGGCAGGGTGGAGTTTCAAATGGAGAAGAAGGGAGAGGAGAACTGAGAGGGAAGGAGGGAAGGAGAGATGAGGCAGAGGAGGGGTGAGAAGGAGGGGCAGATGAGAGGAGAAGTCTGTATGAAAAGGGAGAGATGGGGAGGAAGGAAGGAGGGGGAGGGAGGGAGAGAGAAGGGAGGACAGACAGAGGGATGGGAGGAGGAGAAGAAGGAAAGGGGGAGGGAGGGGAGAGAGAAGGAGAGAGACAGAGAGGTGCCACCTAAAAGCTGTATTTGAGGGCAACACTTTTTCTCCCAGTGTCCATCACTGAAATCCGGTGTCCGGGGTCATGGTTTTCTTGACCCTGGGAAACTCGACAAAGACCACGAATTAGTAAAAAATATTTTTGACTAGCCACAGGAGACTCAGAAGAACAAAGCACTGTCAACCCCAAATGCAAAACTCCACAGGAAGGGCAAAGTAAAACCCGAAGCTGCCACCTTGCAACTGCAACCTTAGCAATAAGACAAGAAAGGCCTGGGCGGTCTATGCTGCTTCCGAGCATTGTTGGGCGAAAGTTCCTGCTTCTGGGGTGCAGGGCACCTGTATGGGGTTGTGTGGGAGCTCTGGGAGGGCCTGTTCAGAATGTGGGCTAGCCTCAGCTCTCCTACTCCTTAAGCCCTGGCACCTGGGCAGCACCTGTCTCATCTCAGAATTGAGAGGTCACAGCTGCTCTTCAAGGAGGCGAAGCCTGTGGAGGCCAAGAATAGAACCCTGCAGCCGCCAGCTGTTCTGAGAAAACGGCCCAGCGGTTTAGCATTTGTTCTGAAGCCTGAGCTGTCTTGTGGTTCTGCCCCTACGTGGCTTTACCTGGACAGCCTCCCTGTTCCCGTGAGCGGATGACTGTGTGTCCTGCTTCTGCGCTAAGATGGACCTCTGATGTTCTGGCTGTGCATCTGAGGGCGTTCCATTCCCCACATCGTGACGGAGAAGCAGGAGGGGACTCTGTTCCTATCGCAGTGACATGGTCACGTGAGGGAAGAAGGCCTTGTTCTGCTCAGAGATCCTGTACACAGTGGCAGCCGTGTGGAGGAAGGGGTAGCCCACCTCATGGATGGGAGCCTGGGTGCAGAAACCCTCAGAGCCCCACCCCGCCAGTGACCACGTCCTCCGGCCACACCCGGCTTCTGAACAATTATATTCCCTGCGCTCTGCTATTTGGGAGGCAGGGCCATGGTAAATTCAAGGTCTGTTGGGGCTTCAGTGAGTTCAAGGTCTAACCCTAACCCTATCTCAAACAACAGGACATCAAAGATTGGTCTAGGGACTCAGGCTCAGAGGTGCCTGGGGTTCAAGCCTCATCACCAAATAAATAGAAATTATTTAAATAAATATAAATGTGCACGTCTAGAGCCAGAGACGGTGGCACATGCCTATGATGCCGACAGATTAGAGTCTAAGGTGGAAGAACTGCAAGTTCGAGGCCAACCTGTGCTACACAGTGAGATTGCACCACCAAGTGTGTGTGTGTGTGTGTGTGTGTGTGAGTGTGTGTATATGTGTGTGTGTGTGAGAGTGTGTGTGTATGTGTGTGTGAGTGTGTGAGTGTGTGTGTATGTGTGAGAGTGTGTATGTGTGTGTGAGAGTGTGTATGTGTGTGTGAGAATGTGTATGTGTGTGTGAGAGTGTGTGTGAGAGAGAGTGTGGGTGTGTGTGTGTGAGAGTGTGTATGTGTGTGTGAGAGTGTGTATGTGTGTGTGAGAGTGTGTGTGTGTGTGAGAGTGTGTGTGAGAGAGAGTGTGGGTGTGTGTGTGAGAGTGTGTATGTGTGTGTGAGAGTGTGTATGTGTGTGTGAGAGAGAGTGTGGGTGTGTGAGAGAGAGTGTGGGTGTGTGTGTGAGAGTGTGTGTGTGTGTGTGTGTGAGAGTGTGTGTGAGAGAGAGTGTGGGTGTGTGTGTATGTGTGTGTGAGAGTGTGTGTGTGTGTGAGAGTGTGTATGTGTGTGTGAGAGTGTGTGTGTGTGTGTGTGTGTGTAGAGAGAGAGATAGAGACAGAGACAGAGGCAGACACAGAGTGGGCGATTGGCTGCAGTGTTTCAGAGATGTATGTAAATGCACACACACACACACACACACACCTGAATATTCTAGGTGGAGTTAATTAAGTTAAAACCACAGACGATCTGCCCCAACTGTAGGAAGGAAAGGAACAAACCCATCCGATCGCAAATCTGTGCTGCTGCCCGTAAGGGTTCCACGTTTTGTTTTTTTTTTCAATAAACATTGGTCAATTGGCGCTTTGTGATAAGACTGTGATCTCGGTGTGTCTCACCCCCACCCTCCCCCGCCAAAGTTTCCTCGTTTGCTCAGCTCCAGGACTGTGCTCTGTAAATCTCCCCTCCACAGAACTCAACGGACAGTGACGTTGCATGTGCAAGTTGTGGATAGTTTATAACTGGGGACCCTCTAAGGCGAAACCCGCAGCTTCATTTTGTGTTTCTGATGGGGGCCTCTGAGGTGTCAGTTAACACTAGGGCGGGTCACTGACAACTGAGTAAATGCTGTGGGAATGAATCACAGGGGTGTCCTGATGGGCTGATTCTGTCCTAGTCATGAAAATTCCTCAAGGAGGCCAACCACAGCTCAGGCCAGCAACTGCCCTGCTGTCCCTGGGGTCCTTCCTATGCAGCTTGGCATGTGCCTACATACGTTTATTGAGCATCTACTGTGTTCAAGGCACTGGGGACCCTTTAACCAGGAGGAGAGCAGAGCTCTGCAGAGAGACAGACCTCTTCCTGAGGATCTGGAGAGGACGAAGGGAGGTGAGGGTGGAGAGATGGAGTGTGTGGGAAGTGAGGATAGCCATCAGTAAGTAGTAAGTTAAGAGTTCCGTTAGCATAGGTGGCCCAGGCTGAGATCTGGTCAGATTGCTGTGCTCACAGTGATCAGCTGGGTGCTGCAGAAGCAGCTGGTGAGGAGGGGTGCGGTAAGGCAGTAGGCTCAGGCTGGGAGGGGATGCTTGCACCAGGCACCATTTGGTGGCACAAGGTTGGCAGAGTAGAAGGTGTCACAAGGAGAGAAGGTCAAGCCCAGACTCAGGCCTGGGAACAGGGTGATCTGCGAAGCCACTTCCCGAGGCGGGGCAACCGGAGAAAGGAGTGGGGTGATGGCGTGAGAGGTGCGTAGTGTCTAGGGGAAGATGGCAAGGGTCAGGTCACTGAGGCTGGGTCGGGTTGTGGAAAGTTTAGGGGACCTCTGCCCAGTGAGTACCTCGGACCGTGCTGACAGTACCCCGTCTGGGCAGGGAGAGGTCTAAGTGACCGAGTTGAGTTCTGGACTCTACACCTCTCAACCTGCTCAAGATGCAGGAGACTCCTGGGACGCGTGGCTGTCATCGGCGACCTTAATTCTTGGACTCCTGTCATTCCAATATCGTTTTCAGGGAGAGACAGTCCCAGAGCCCGTGGCTTCCAGCCTGCTTGGTGGCCTATCTTTGGGGAGCGTGGCTGTGTTGGGGTGAGTCCCGAGGGAGGTGTGGTTCCCAGGAGGGATCTGAGGAACCAGTCTATCTCTGAACACCTGGGCGCCCATTCTCTTCTTTGGCTGGGTCACTGGTTGCCTAGCAACCACTCAGGACGGGGCTGGTAGGGACCACACGGACTCTGGGCTCTGCGTCAGTGTTTTTGTTTCCCTTTGGCCCGGTCACTCCCTCTGTTCTGTGCCTCAAGCCTCTCCTAGTGAACACATTTCTCCCTGCGTTTTCTGGTGTCCAATCACTGTGTGCTCCTTGGGGGCCGTGCGGTGTAGGCCGTGCCACCGCTATCTGTCATGTAACTCTGGCCTATAGGTACCCTGGGTCTTGTTTAAGGGGAGAGGCCAGGCGTGGAGCCAGGGGTATTTATTCTAGTTCTGCTTTCTGCTGAAGTTGCTATGTCACTCTGGCCTATAACTTCCCCCGCTCTGGACCTCATTTTGATGATCCCACATGGCAGAGGGAGAAGGCATGTGAGCTCTGAGTCAGCAAACATGCCTTCCTTCATTGACCATTCCCTAGTTCCACAGCAGACATCACTAATCAATAAGGCATTCTTTGGCATTGCCCATTTATAAGAGATCAGAATCCTTAGCTCCATGGTCCTGTTTGCAGTCATGAGTCTACAGGAAATGCCGTGGGCAGGCAGGCTCACACAACAGGAGCAAGTGGTGTCTTGGTATAAGGCTGGCAGCTTTCCAGGAAACAGCATGGTACCGGTCTTATGGAGACATTTGACTACTTTCGAGATAGAAGACTCAAAGCAGAGAGCGTGGGAGGGTCTGTGGGAAGTGTAGCGTGCCACCTGTACCCAGAGAGTTCCCACTCATCAGGGACAGTGCCGAGGTGACAGTCTTCTACCTGCAAAGCTGAGAGCTTAGGACGCCTGGACACAGAGTGTCACTGGACACCAGAGCCTGATGATGCTTCAGAGATAGGATGTGTCTTCTACTGAGTAAGCCAGCTCACTCCCACCCTCTTTAAATCCTTATTATTATTTATTTTATTCCCCCAATAAGGACATAACATTGTGTGCATAGAGTGTATGTGTGTGTGTGCATGGGTGTGTATCTGTGTGGATGAGTGTATATGTTTGTGAGTGTGTGTGTGTACATGTGTGTGTATGTATGTGCATGTGTATGTATGAGTATATGTTTGTATGTATATGTGTGTGTGTGCGTGTGTGTGCATGTGTGCACATGCCTATGGAAGCCAGAGGTTGACTTGGGTGCCTTCCTCCAGCTTATCTTTTGAGATGGTGCTCGCTGACTGGCTAGACTTGCTGTCCAGGCAGCTCCCAGACTTTGCGTGTCTCTTCCCTTCCTGCTCTGGGGTTCAGACACACATGACCACATCCAGCTTCCGATGTGCTTGCTGGGCTCTCATGTGCACACAGTAGGTACTTGATGGATGGTGCTTCTTTTAAAGTCACTCCTGTCCAGTGGCTTTCTCTCACGGTGATGATATCGCATGACCATGTGACCAGAAACAACTGTGGAGGAGAGGTTTATGTCACTTATGGTTCCACATCACAGTCCATCATCAAAGAAAGGAACTCAAGCAGGGCAGGATCCTGAGGCAGGAGCTGATGCAGAGGCCATGGAGGGGTGCTGCTCACTGGCTTTCTTCCATGGCTTGCTCAGCCCGCTTTCTTAGAGAACCAGGGCCACAGCCCAGGGATGGAACCACTCACAATGGGCTGAGCCCTCCCCATCAATCACTAATTAAAAAACTGTCCCCTAGGCTTGCCTCCAGGCCAATCTGTTGAAGGCATTTCCTCAATTGAAGTGGACATTGAATGGAGAAACTGGGAATGTAAAGTTTTAATTAGCTGATTAGAAGAGTTCCCTGTCCCCAGGAGTAGTTCCCATTAAGTATGTCTGTGTTCTTTGTCCAGGGTTTGGGTCTCAACCTATGTGACTCTCAAAGTGCAAATACCTTCTCTCTCCCTCCCACCTCTCTCTCCCTTTCTCTACTCTCGTCTCTCTCTTTTTCTGTGTTCATGTGTGTGTAGGTGAATGTGCACACGTGTGCCTGTGTGTGTAGGTGAATGTGCACACGTGTGCCTGTGTGTGTAGGTGAATGTGCACACGTGTGCCTGTGTGTGTAGGTGAATGTGCACACGTGTGCCTGTGTGTGTAGGTGAATGTGCACACGTGTGCCTGTGTGTGTAGGTGAATGTGCACATGTGTGTGTGTTAGTGGAGGCCAGATGTCACCCTTGTTTTGGCTCCTCAGGTGTCATCTACCTCGGTTACTTTGAGACAGAGTCTCTCCCTGGGACCTGGGGAATGCTGATAGGCTGGGTGACTGGCCAGTAAGCCTCAGGCATCCTCCTGTCTCTGACTCCTCAGTGTGGGGTTCAGGCTGTGCCCCGAACCTGGCATCTTCCATGTGTTCTGTCCTGTGTTGGTTTTGTGTCGCAGACTGTGTCCCTGGGAAGGTCAGGATGGAGGGCCCTGCTCTGTAAGTGCTAACCCGGGTGCCTCTCATCTGTAGACATAAAGACCAAAGGACGAGGTGAGTTTGAGGGTCACCAGTGTTGGTCTTTTTTTCCAATCCGTCTGTATGGTCTTTGTTGGATGTAGGGAGGGAGACCTGGCTACAGGGAGACGTGGTGTAGGGCACTGCTTACATCTGGGCATCTTGGTCTTTGGAAGCTGGCGACAAGTTCATACCTGCCTGTGCCACTGGAGGTGTCGTCAGGGACCTTGTGTGGAACAGAAACTACGGACCGTGGACACTTCCCATGAACAACGAAAGAATGAACGCATGGAATGATCCCGTGTGTTTTGGCTCCACACGGTCAGAATATACCCTAGCAGACGTCTGATCCGCTGCCTTTCAAGAGTGTGTTTACAACATCAGGCTCTATAAACATAGAGCCCATTCCACCCCTGAGCTCCACCCCCCACCCCGCTTCTGCCTTTGGGGAGACAGCCAGGGGTTTCTGTGTCACAGCAGAACCAGCGATATCTCCCTGTTTCCCAGAGAAGCCTTTGTTTTACTTTGTTCTGAACTTGAAAGGGAGCAAGCACAAGACCGTCTGGAAGCCGTGGGCTCCTGACTGTGGAGCCACCGGCGCTGAGCAGAAGCCGGGCCGTGTGGGATGTGTGAGGGAGCCACGCTCAGTGCCAGCCATGTCATCAGTGCGCCCGACGTGGCCATCGCCGGAATCAAGGAAGCCCATGACGGTTGCTGAGGTGAGAAACAGGTCAGGAGTAGGAACTGAACATGCAGATACCAAACTGCAGATCCCCACGGGGCCTCTGGCTGTTTAGAGGAGGAGGGAGGAGATTACTGAGCCTGGGAGTGACTTTGGAATCTGGAAGGGGAGAGATGGGCTCCCAAAATGGTCCAAGGAGGAAGCCTGGAAAGGAGAGAGAGACATCTAGTCAGCCTTCTCTAGGCTGGCTTTGGTTCTAGCAGAGCAAAATGAAAACAGGAGGAGAGGGAAAACTAGAGGCGTTATTCCCTGTCTGTGACATGCCAGTGTCCGCTAGCTGAATCGCACCTCCTCCTGCGGCTCTCAGCGTGCTGTGGGCAGGTGACACCCTGGCATGGAAATGCAGGCAGGGCTAGACCCGTGCAGTTGGGCCACCGCGGTATTTCCGGGTTGGGGTGCTGCTGGGGCTGGGCTGGCAGGAGAGTGGGCAGCATTCGGCTTTGGCAAGTTAATTAGGGTTCACAAGTGGAGCCTGTGAGCTGGGAGAGAGGACAGATTTGCATAAATCCATTTACATAATGTTCCTCACAAATTACACAAGCCAGAAGGCTGCTGGCTGGCAGGAGGGGGAGGGGAGGCGGGAGGATGCCTAGGCAGCCTAACCAAGGGGGGGCCCTCCTCCACTCCCTGTGCCAGTGGCTAGTGCTGTCCAGTGCCACCCACCCACAGCAGCTCATTCTGTGCCCACTGAGCCCTGATCCCAAACTGCCTCTGGGGTCAGGATCCCCTTGGCTGAAAACTTGGGGGCTCTCTGGTGCACTCAACATCAGTCTGCACCTCCTTAGCTAGCCTACATAGCCATCCTGGTAGTCCATTCCCTCCCACCCTCTGGACCCCGCCTCTCCCGGGTCCCTTTCTCTCCTAAGCTTCATCTCATCCAACGACGTGGGTGCTGGCCTTACTCTGTCAATGCCGTGGGTGCCTCTGAGATAAGCCCGACCCTCTCTTGAGACACTTCCAATTGTCCCCATGCTGGGGCCAAGGGCCTTTGCCCAGCTGTTGAGACTCTCCACGGGATGTAGCAGGTCCTGGGAGAGGGTGTCTTTGTCTCTCAGCCAGTGAGTCTGAAAGAGAGGACCTGACTCTTACAGGCCTGTGTCCAGCTGAGCAGGAGTCTGAAAACAGCAGGCGCTCAGTAACTGTGGATCGAATCAAATGAAGGAAATGTATACCCTGGCCAGGGTTTGAGAGCAGGCTCCAGCCTGGCTTTAGTTTTTCTAGAGTCTTACCACGGCCGACAGACCCTGTGTTAGAAGCTACAGGGGAGGGAAATACAGGGTGGGATCTAAGGCAGGCAGGGACAAGGCTGTCTCATGCGGCCACAGCCTGTTCAAGGACAGCATCTGTCCCTGTTCAAGGAAAGCAGATAGGGCTGAGCAGATGCAAGATGCAGTGAGTGAGGGCCTCAGATTCTCCATGAAATAGACCTGGCAGGCTCTGGGAACCCCAGAGGGCAGAGGAGAATTATAGATACTGAGTACCTATTAAGCACTTACCCGATGGACCATAGGGATGCTTTCTGCTTTAAGCTGTTCAAATAGAACTTTCTAGATTGTTCTAGATGGTGCAACACAGCCACCTCTAGCTTCTAGCTACAATAGATCTGAATGTCTAAATCTTAGACGCGTCACGATTTAGTCTGAACACCCCCAGGGAGGAGGTAGCACGTAGCGTGTGAACCAAGTGTCTTCTCCGGGCCTGGGCTTCTGTCCCGTCTGTGACTCCGAACGAGGCATCCCCATGTCTCTCTCCCACCTATTCCTGGACACCCCACCCACGCTTAGGTTTAATTTTAGCTGATTCTCTCTCAAGGACAAAGTCTGTATTTTTATTTTAATTTATGTCTCCTGAACCACTTCCAACTTTTACTTTTAGAACTGTCAGGATCGGTGACATGTGGCGCTTTAGGTACTTTTCTGCTGGTGGGTCCTAAATCTATTGTCATTTTATGTCACTTGGCAAAACGTACGAAACGCCAGCAGTGTTATAAACAGAGACAATTTATGTCCTGGGTGGGGGAGGTTAAGAGAATGAATGTAATCCACTTTTTTTTTTCCCCCAGAGACTTTTCAGTCAGCCTGTGAGCTGGCAGGTGCCTGTCTGACACCCTGTGGGGATGGTGTTTTGAGCCCTGGAACACAGCAGCTGCAAGCCAGGCCCAACTTCTGTGGCTCAACACCCCTGTCCTGGGGTGGGGCACTTAGCCTGAACACCTAGTGCGTGGCTGTGCACACAGTAGGCCATCCTTTGTTCTGCTTCCCCATTTTATAGATGAGAAAACTGAGGCCCAGAATGGCAAAGCAACTTAGCCTAGAACACACAGCCAGGGCAAGGAAAACAGGGTTTGGAACCCAGGGCTCAAGGATTCCAGAGTTTCCTTAACCTTAGGCTGATGTTGGAAAGCCAAGTGTCAGGTGGAAAGGGCACTGCCAACCTCTGGGGCCTCCAAAGTCACCATCTTGCTCCCAGATCTTCAGAGGAAGGGGCTGTGGCAATGGAGACCGGGCTGGGTGTGACCTGCACGAAAGGGGGCTGTGACCCTGTTAATGTTCATGTGGCTTTAGAAGTGCGGTGTTGACTCCGGTGCCGCAAGTAGGTATGAAAGTTCCAAGTGGTTGGAGGGCCCCTAATGAGCAGACTCAGACCTTCCCTCACTCTGGAGGACCCAGAGGACCCGAGGGAGCACCGGAGGACTCGGGGCAGGAGGATCCGGGGGACCCGGAGGACGGGGTGGGGGGCCTGAGGCAGGAGGATCCGGGGGACCCGGAGGACGGGGTGGGGGGCCTGAGGCAGGAGGATCCGGGGGACCCGGAGGGCGGGGTAGGGGGACCTGAGGCAGGAGGATCCGGGGGACCCGGAGGGCGGGGTAGGGGGGGCCTGAGGCAGGAGGATCCGGGGGACCCGGAGGGCGGGGTAGGGGACCTGAGGCAGGAGGATCCGGGGGACCCGGAGGGCGGGGTAGGGGGACCTGAGGCAGGAGGATCCGGGGGACCCGGAGGACTCGGGGCAGGAGGATCCGGGGGACCCGGAGGGCGGGGTAGGGGGACCCGGAGGACGGGGTGGGGGGCCTGAGGCAGGAGGATCCGGGGGACCCGGAGGGCGGGGTAGGGGACCTGAGGCAGGAGGATCCGGGGGACCCGGAGGGCGGGGTGGGGGGACCTGAGGCAGGAGGATCCGGGGGACCGGAGGGCGGGGTGGGGGACCTGAGGCAGGAGGATCCGGGGGACCCGGAGGGCGGGGTAGGGGGACCTGAGGCAGGAGGATCCGGGGGACCCGGAGGGCGGGGTAGGGGGACCTGAGGCAGGAGGATCCGGGGGACCCGGAGGGCGGGGTAGGGGGACCCAGAGGGCGGGGTGGGGGACCTGAGGCAGGAGGATCCGGGGGACCCGGAGGGCGGGGTGGGGGACCTGAGGCAGGAGGATCCGGGGGACCCGGAGGGCGGGGTAGGGGGACCCGGAGGGCGGGGTGGGGGACCTGAGGCAGGAGGATCCGGGGGACCCGGAGGGCGGGGTAGGGGGACCCAGAGGGCGGGGTGGGGGACCTGAGGCAGGAGGATCCGGGGGACCCGGAGGGCGGGGTGGGGGACCTGAGGCAGGAGGATCCGGGGGACCCGGAGGGCGGGGTAGGGGGACCCGGAGGGCGGGGTAGGGGGACCCGGAGGGCGGGGTGGGGGACCTGAGGCAGGAGGATCCGGGGGACCCGGAGGGCGGGGTGGGGGACCTGAGGCAGGAGGATCGGGGGACCCGGAGGGCGGGGTAGGGGGACCTGAGGCAGGAGGATCCGGGGGACCCGGAGGACGGGGTGGGGTAGGGGAAGGGGCAGGGGAGGGGTGGCAGGGCAGATGCCCCGCCGAGGATGAGAAGGCCCGCTGCCCCTTGCCTGCTGGGGCCATGCGATGGTCCCTCGGAGCCCCCACCCACAGCTGCGAGGACAGGTGGGGCACATCCTGGGGGAGGCCCCTGTGTGTGTGTGAGCCACCCCAGATGAGATTCTTCTTCCCCTGTAAAACAGGGCAGTGAGTGATTCCTCTTCCCGTCAGCTCCTCTTCCCCTTCCCCTTCCCCTTCCCCTTCCCCTTCCCCTTCCTTCCTCTCCTCCCTCCTCTCCTCTCCTCTCCCCTCTCCCCCCTCCCCCCCCTCCTCCCCCCCTCCCCTCCCCTCCCCCCTCCCCCCCTCCCCCTCCCCTCCCCTCCTCCCTCCCCTCCCTCCCTGCCTCCTTCCCTCTGTCTTCTCTTCCCTCCCTCTCTCCCTCCTCTTGTTCCTCTGTCCCTCCCTCCCTTCTTCCCTCCCTCCTCTCCTCTTTTCCTCCCCTGCCCATGTCTTCATTTATTCCCCTTCCCTCTACCCCTCTTTTTGTTTTGGAGACCAGGCTCTTGCTATGTTTCTGACCATGAACTCACCAGATAGCTGTGACTGGCCTTCAAGTTCCTCCCACCTCAGCCTCCCAAGTGCTGAGTGACGGGTACTCTCTCAGGGCAATGCTGTGCAGTAGAGGGCCAAAGGCTACAGGCTGTGCTTCTGGTCAAAGCCCTTGTGGTGACGGGTCTGGTTCTGTGGGTTTAGCGCTTTTCCATTTTCCATAAAACTTCGGATGAGGCTGGTTACCCCATCCTGTGAACAGTCAGGAGAGTCACCAAAGGGTGTTCCATGGGGCTGATCCACTGATCCAAAGGGTCTTGCAGAGGCATCAGGAGGGGACATGGAAACAGCCATCTCCACCCTGAGGCTCTGCAGTCAGTGGCTGGAACCAAGTCTCTACCCTGAGGCTCTGTGGTCAGTGGCTGGAACCAGGTCTCCACCCTGAGGCTCTGTGGTCAGTGGCTGGAACCAGGTCTCCACCCTGAGGCTCTGTGGTCAGTGGCTGGAACCAGGTCTCCACCCTGAGGATCTGTAATCAGTGGCTGGAACCAGGTCTCCACCCTGAGGCTCTGTGATCAGTGGCTGGAACCAGGTCTCCACCCTGAGGCTCTGTGGTCAGTGTCTAGAACCAGGTCTCCACCCTGAGGCTCTGTGGTCAGTGGCTGGGTTCAGGGAGCCCTAGCTTTAACATCCTTACCCTGAGGTCCCCACACACCCACGTTTTGTGGGTCTCCGCAGGTGCTCCTTTCTGCCTTCTGCTTCCTCTTCAGTCCTCCTTTCCCCAACTTTTCCCTGAGCAAACCCATGAGCAAGGGAGACCTGAAGAACCAAACCAGAGAAGGAAGGGGTGCTGCCTTGGATCAGCCCCTCCCAACCTGACTGTGCACTAGGTCCTTGGTCTACACAGTGGGCTGAGGGTGGAGTCCCCAGGTGGCTCCCCGTCCTGGGCTTTCTTGTTGCTCCTCAGTCAACCTGCCAGGACTGTCTCCAAAAGGAGGAAGCCGGCTCCCGAGAAGCCAGACAGTCACCCAGAGGATCGGCTCCTGCCTTCGTGCCCTGTGTGCAGCATGCCCAATAACCAGGACCCCCCCAGTCCTCCCGGCACCTCCTAATTATCACAGGGCTGTGAAACCCTTTCTCCCTCCCGCCAGCATTATCTTAGTAAACGGTCCAAGCGCTCAGGAGGTTAATGCAGGGCCGTAAATCCTCAGTGGGTCGAACTAGTGCCACTGGAGGAGCTGTTCATAAATCTACAGAATGGCTCCAGTTTGTTTATTTAATAAAATATCATTTTATAGAAAGGCATGGGGCACGGGGGCGGGGCACAGGTCTGCAGAGGCTCTGACGGGCAGCTGTGCAGAGGGTGCACGGGCGTTGAGACCCACATGCTGTGTGGTCACTGTAGGCCTTCTGAGCTCAGTCTCTGCCCTACGTAAGGCAGCCAACCCCTCCGGATTCTTTAAACAGGGCTGTGTCAATACCCGCGGCTCTGCAGACAAAGCCCGGTACGCGTGTGATGCTGGTTGCCGACGTGGCCACCTCCCCGGGATAATCTTGAGTTTGCCCACACCAGGCTGTTAAATCAACAGGATGTCAGACTGCTCACACAGCGTGGAGTCTAATGCCTGAAACGTGGGCTCTGCAGTAACCAGACAGGATTCTAACGCTAGGTTCGCCACCCGTAAGGAAGACAGAGGTGGTATTCACCTCTCGGCCTCAGTTTCTCTCCCTGCCTCATGGACGGATTATAGACTATTCAAGAAGTACCACGGGGCTCTGCGATGGGACTGTGCCGTCCATCTGTCTGTGTGTGAGTCTATGTCGCTTAGACTCAGAGTCTCATATTTGTCTATGGGACTACACCTTTGGGGTGGCAAGGTTTTGTAAGGTAGCCCAGGCTGGACAGGGTCTGTCTCTGTAACTCAGGCTGGCCTTGACTTCATCATCTGCCTGTCTCAGCCTCCCGAGCGCTGATGTTACATGCATGTCACCTTGCTGGTAGTCGATGGGCTCCTAGTCTGGAAATAAAAGGCATTTGGCAATGAACAGTGTGGAAGACACGCTGGACGGGAATGGCGGCGTGCTAGCTAATTTTGCATGGCTGTGAACTTAAGGAAGGGTTATTTGGGCTCATGGCTCAGAGGGCTTCTGTAGCCTACTATTGGTTGACCCTATGAACACACAGCATCATGGGTGGTGTGAATGGCATAAGACAGCATGAGACAGGAAGCAGCCAGGGATGATCTACCCCAAAGACCTGCCTCCAGGAACCTACGTCATCCTGCTCAGCCTCACCTCCTAAAGATTCCACAGCCTGGAAAACACCACTACCAGCTGAGGATCAAACACACAACACACGGGCTGAGGGGAGCGCCATTCCTGTCTGCGGGTTTACACTGGAGCAGACGGTGTGGAGACCAGGGAGGTGGCAGTCCTGGGTTCCTGTTTTAATTCACAGTTTTAATTCACAGTTGGAGCAGCTTCCTTGGTCAAGGGATGGAACCCCTGGATTCCTGGAAATTTTGGAGACCTTCATACCTCTATATAGGATCCTGAGCCTTCCAGGAGTTGGTGAGGGTGACCAGCCTGCCCAGTGTTCTCAGAGCTGCTCCCAGGCTTAGAACAGAAGGCATCCCATCTGGGAAGCAGTGACTGCTTGGTTGCCCTATCGGAAACTGGAGAGTCGATGCTGAACCTCTCTTAACTGGGGTTTAACTTGGCCATGGCTATTGATGATTTAATAACAGCTGCCTGATTATGGAGGCTTTGTCTAAAGACTCTAATAACCTCAGGCTAATTGCTGAGTGTTTTATTAACCCAGTGGCACTCATTAGACTCTGCTCGGCATCTTTCTCAGTGGACCAACCCCTGAGCCTCACCCCATGGCGTTTCCTCCATCCCTGGCGGAGCGAGTGCCTTGGAGCCTGTGATATCACCTGTGGCTAGGAGCTGTTGTGAGCACCACCCACGGCCTGCGGGGGCTGGCAGCAATATTCTGGGCTTGTGACAACCAAAAGTATCCCCCGACAATTGCACGGTGTCTTCGGGGGTGCAGAATCAGTTCCAGTTGAGAACTATTGCTCAATAGCCTTTGGAGAACCCAGGAAAAGGGGTCCCAGGCATTTTCTATCATGTCTCCTGAGCATTCATTCAAGTGATCAATCTGTCTTCAAATACGGGTGTCAGTGGCATCCAGGGCAATCTTGGAAGGGGCTAAAGCTGTCTTGGAGGGAAAGAGAGAAGATGGGTAAAGACCTCGTGTGACAAGAGGTTGCTGGATTCCTACTCTTGAATATGCTCTCGTCCTCGCTGGCTGCATAGCGCAGCTCACCATTAGATGTGAATTCCCCAGAGCTCAAGTGCCTTGTGTTGGGTTTTCCCTGTCAAGATGCTTCTTGGAGGCAGTGCAGGACACTGTGACTTCTGAGTGTGCATGTGGAGGGGGTGCTTCTCAATCTGCTTCTCACAGCTCTCTGAATCACAGAGGAGACCAGCCAGCGTTCTCAAGGTCGCGCTGCCGATTGGCAGGACATCCGGAAGCAGGATTTGAGACAACTCTGTAACATCTCAGCCACGTGACTCGGAGTCCCCGGGGTGTGGGGAGTCAGCTGTGCAGCGTGGAGGTGGGAGGACGTTGCACCCCTCCCCTCAGGTCCACCGGGGCCAAGGTGACCACTCTTTGGCCATCTGAGCTCTCATCGCTTTGAATCACTTTGAATCCCCACACAGGGGTTCCAATGACCATTCTTTGGTGGTCGTGGTGGGAGAGGCAGCCGAGCCCTGGAGGAAGGAAGCGATTTGCACAAAGTTGTGTGTCTGGTCGTCAGTGGAAGCGTCTTGGCCTCCCAAGCTGGGAGAATAACACTTTGTGGCCAGCATTTATTGTCGGGATGCAACGCCTGCTGTTTCTTTACGTCTCTCCGTGGTTCAAATATGAGACGTGAACACCCCTCTCCCCATGACGTTCCAAGGCTCGGCTGAGAGTGGAGGCCATGGCGGAAATGACCGTCGGGGGTGGACACAGCGATCAGCTAAGTGGTGAACATGGTGGATACAGCTATCAGTTAGATGGCGTAAGCAGCCATCCTGTAAATGGTGGATGTGGAGGATAGAGGCAACCGTCACCCCCAGGCGCGGCCGCTCCACACGCTGAGGTCATCCGTGTTAACAAAGTCTTTTTCAACAGGGAGGTTTCATCCCAGGTCTCCTGGGATTGGCTCTCTCCTCAGGCAGAATCTAAAGCTTTTGGAACTGAGACAGGAGACGTAGTATCCAGGGAGGTCTTTGGTGTTTCTGTCTTTTCTGAGATTTTCCGTAGATTCTCACAGTCCAGATGGAGGTCAGCTCTGCCCGCCAGGGAGCCCAGCAGGGGGGTTTCGGCAGAGGACTCCCTCATTTGGATTTTAATGGTGGCACTTAGCACGGTGCTTACTCTGGAGTGGTTGTCAGAGAAAGGAATGCACATGTCATTGTCGGGTCGTATGTAACCTGCATTTTCTCACTCTAGCATGGATACTCGTAAATTACGTTTAAAGAAATCCCATTTTTATAGACCCACCCACAGTGGCAATATCTGTTGTAACAGTGTCAGGCCTTCTTCACCTAGGGGGGCCTGTGTCCTTTGGAAAATCAAGCTTACCAGAGAAGGTGAGGGGTGCTGAGGGAGCCTTGTCCCACGTATGAGGAGATATAGAAGGGGGTGCCATCCTCCAGCCAGAGACAGGAAGTTCTCAGCAGGATCACAAGAGACCCTGAAAGTACAGACATATTTCTGGTGCAGGAGGTAGGAAGATCAGGGTGGGGAAGTCTGTCCCCCCATACCTAGCTGAGGAGGCTTTAACCCCCAACTCATTCATCTCCAGTGGCCATGCAGCTGCCCGGTTTCCTGGCTCCGATCTTCAATGACTCCACAGAGGGCAGGGAGACCTGTGACTCTGTTAGGCTTCCCAGCAAAAGAGAAGTAAGCATGGGGGTGGGATCAAGGCCTTCAGCCCTGGGATGAGGCTTCCTGGAAGCTGTACGTGGACTCCAGGGGTCTTAGGTGTGGAAAAGGAGAAGGCAGAGGAGGGAGAATGAGGAAGAGATCAGCTCAGCTTGGCTGGTTTAGAAGGCAAAGAGGCCTCTGTGGAGGAATAGCACGCCCACAGCTGGTTCTCCTGACTGTCTCCAGACCCAACTGCCGACACCTTGTTTAGGCCCAGCTGACCTCTGACCTCAAGCACTGTATGATAGGAGCTGGTGTTTTCAACCTCCAAGTGCATGGCGATCATTCTGCCGGTCTTAGGAACTTACGCTGGCCCCATCCTCCCATCTGGTGGGGTGGAGGTTGGCAAGCATCTCTATTTTGTAGCGTGGAACACTAAGCTGACGTAGTTCAGAATTCGACACCATCCCAGCCATCAGGGCATGTCCGCACTGTGGCTACCGTTCCCTCTGCTGCTCTAGTATGGGACTGTGGGAAAGAGTTACCAGGTTCTCCTCGACCTGGATTCAAGTCCTACACCCATGTCTCGCTAATCATCACATGAGCTGGGACTTCCCTGATCTGGGTCTCTAGGTGGGGTGGGATGAGGAGGTGAGCTTTAAGGGTCCTGACAGCTGGGAGCCTCCCGGTGAAGCAGGCACACTGTTTCCTTGAGAAGTCTCCATCACGTCTAAAGTTGACGGTGGTCCTTCTGAGACCACGTCTGCATTCTTGAGCTGTTGGCTGAGGTCAGGGGACACCCAGAGGCCACAGACCAAGCTGTCTGATCCCTGCTAACGTGTAGTCCCGCTGATCTCAGGAGCCTCCTGGTGCTGTGGGAAGACTCGGGCTTTGCAGTTAGACAGAGGTTGGACTGGTGCCTGGAGATAGCTCAGCAATTAGGCACGCTTGCTGCTCTTGCAGAAGACCAGGGCTCCATTTTCAGCACCTGTGTTCGGTGGCTCACGACTGCCTGTGACACCAACTCTAAGGGATTTGGCACAGTCTTCTGGACTCTGGGGCATCTGTGCTCATGTGCACACATGCACTGACTCACACAGAGACACCATTAAAGAGAAAAGAGGTGGTCCAAATGCAGGCGCACCACCCGAGTGCTGAGTCTCCTTGGGAGTGCTAGAGAGTAGTAGAGCCTACCCCACAGGCCCACGAAGAGAAGAAAGATGGCTGGGTATAGTGGCACATGACTTTAATCCCAGCACTTGGGAAGCAGAGGCAGGCAGATCTCTGTGAGTTCGAGGCCAGCCTGGTCTACATACATAGTGAGTTCAGGATAGTCAGCTATGTAGTGAGACCCTGTCTGGAAAAACAAACAACAAAACAGGGGGGGGAGAAGGGAGGAAGGGAGAAAGAGGGACAGAGAGTGAGCGAGAGAGGGTGGGGGGAGAGAGAGAGAGAGAAACACACGGAGGTGGGGGAAGGAAAGATGTCTCACACTTTCAAACAACAGTATGAGATTTGTTGAGATGCCAGAGGTGGGTTGGGGAAAGAAAAGCACAGAAAAGGGATCCCACAGGAAGATCCCTTCGGTTACGCTGAATCCAAAGTGGGACACGGATGTAAACTAAACGCTCGGCACAATGCTTGATGTGTGTTGTGTGCCCAGAAAGCCAAAGAGAAACCGAGAGAAGGAAATGGGCAGGGACCTCAACTCCCTCCAGCCCCTTCTGAGCCTGACCCAGCTCTGCCTTTTGCTTTCCTCTCCCCCTGCTTCCCCTGCAGCTCCACTGCTGGGTCTCAGCTCCTGTCCTTCATCTGACGTGACAGGAGAGGAAGGGGCGCAGAGCCTGGAAGAGGGGCTTGAAGAAGATGGATGCTGGCACTGTTGCCACGGCAACCATGGGACAGGCAGGAGGCCCACTGCCAGGAGCTGTCCCTGCTTTTCCTGGATTTCCAAGCCTTTCGGGAAGGCACAGGATCCAGTAGGAATCCAGGAGATAGGCAGGGCCTTAGGAGGCAGCCAGAGGGCTGGTGCTGTTTTGGTAGTCTCTTCCGGATTCATGGCTTCCCAGGGAAGACCCGGTGATCCCTGAACCGAGTGGGGAGACAGCACCAAGAGGGTGTGGACAGGGCAGGTTTCCTAAGCGCTTACTCTACTGCCAACCTGCTCCCCCCACCAGAGTATGTGGTCATTCTGGGTAGAGACCTGTGTTCAGATCTGTCTCAGCTTCTTCCCACTTGGGTGGCAGAGCACTTTGCCGGCTCTGTTATACGGTGAGAGGCAGAGGTGGGTCTAGCCCCATCCTCTGCACGTGGGCACCAGCTTTCCCATGTTCATGCCGGCTACATGTATCGTGCTCACACCGTCAGCTGCTCACACTGTAGCCCATGAGTATACAAACTGCACATGTCAATGAGAAGTAGAAGACCCAGAGGAAGAACTCCGGGGGACAGTAAGAGAGGGGACCAGAGAGGTCCAGAGGGATCTGGCCTGGAGGAGGCTAAGGAGAACAAATGTAACTTGATCCAACATGTGGAAATTAAAAACAAATCTTTGTGTGTGTGTGTGTGTGTGCTTGTGTGTGTGCGAGTGTATGTGAGTGTGCGTGAGTGTGTGTGAGTGGGAGTATGTGTGTGAGTGTGTGCTGTGTGTGAGACTGTGTGCTTGTGTGTGTGCGCATGTGTGTGAGTGTGCGTGAGTGTGTGTGCGAGTGTGTGCGGGTGAGTGAGTGTGAGTATGTGAGTGTGTGTGTGTGGTGCACCCAGGGGCATCAGAGGACAACTTTTAAGAGTTAGTTTTCTGTGGTATGGGTCCTGGGGATGGGTCCTGGGTCAGATCTTCAGTCATAGCAACAAGCACCCTGACCCAGTGATGCACCTAGCAACAAGCACTCTGACCCAGTGATGCACCTAGCAACAAGCACCCTGACCCAGTGATGCACCTAGCAACAAGCACCCTAACCCAGTGATGCACCTAGCCAGCTCCAGATGAGCTGTCCAGATGGGGCAGCGCCAGCCCACCCTCTTTGATACTGTAGGTGCTGAGTGACCTGTTTTGTCCCTTACCACCCTGCCCTTGGAGGTGTCAAGGAGATGGTACTGTGAACCAAGCACGGTTGCTATAACATGTGTGGGTGCGGAGTCCTCCCCGCTTCACCCCTCTCCTGGTCTCATGGACGATCTCTGCTCATGTCTGCTCTGGCCCACACATGTCTTCTGGGAACTGTTCTGCAGTCCACTACCCCGGGCATTCCCCCCAGAAAGCCGCAAGCTGCTCTGAGGAGTGAGGTCCGTGTTCCCCAAGCTGTCGGCCACAGTGAGGCCTGAGCTCTTCTATACAAGGCCTTGGGGTGGGGAGGGGGAAGGACACTTGCTGTGGAAGTTGCTAGTTCCCCCGGCTTTGATAATAATCTGCTTAATGTCTTGTGTCAAACTAATTACTGCATAATTACCTTTTTTAATAACAGGTACTTTTAATTGGTGCAGGGTTAAACAATGCTGTTGTAAAAATCGGTTGTTTTACATTCATGGCTCCAGTTTATGAAGGGCTGGGACACCTCGTAATATCAAACACTCCACAGAGCCTGTGGAGGGGGCAGGGTTAGGGCACTGAACATCCTGTCTCCTACTCATAGACACAGGACCCACGCCAAACTTACAGGAGACGGAGATGCTCCTAGACGCCCCCAGGTGAACTGAGGCCAAAAAACTCCATCCTAAGCAGACATGAGCTTGAACTTTTTCCCTCTCACGGCTAAGGTTTGTTTTTTTTTTTATTTGTGTGTGTGTGTGTGTGTGTGCGCGCCTGTGCAAGTGGGTACCCGTGGGGATCAGACGCCCTGGAGCTGGAGTTACAGGAGACCGTGAGCCTTCCCACATGGGTGCTGGGACCCAAACTCCAGTCCTCTGGAAGAGCAATACATACTCTTCACCCCTGAGCTGTTTCTCCAGCGCCAGCCCCAAGGTTTTAAAAGATGACGAGCCTGGGACATGGGCTGGGTTTTCCCTCAGCTCTACAGCCTAGCTGTGTTGACCAAGCATGGTGTCTTTTCCTCTCTGGACTGCAGTTCCATCGTCTGTAAACGGAAAGGGTTGTGATGTTATCCACGCCCATGGCTGCTGAGATCAGGTGAAAAGACATGGGTGGACTCCGGCACAGCGAGGTCGCAGGACGTAGCCACTCCCGGAGGTGCTTTCAAGGGACTGTCCCCTGCCCTGTTCTCCCCAGGACCCTTCCCCTGCAGACCCTGGGTGCCCTGTGGATATAATCCCTCACGTCTTGGCTGAGAAAGTGCACACACTCATCTCGATACATCAGCTTTCTGAATTTCATTAAAACGCTGACAGGCCATTTCATAATAATTTATTAGCTCGGAGTCAATTTTTATTAATTACAATCATTAATTTATCAGTGTTCCCGTCATCTGAAGTTTGGTCAGAAATGAAAGGCAAGAAGTGCAGAGAGAAAAATGGGGGGAAGTGGGAGCTGGGGGGAGGGGCAACGGTGAGATGGCATGGTGGGGGGAAGTAGGATGCGGGAGACAGGGAGAGGGGCGATGGTGTGATGGGCAGGTGCTTACGAGCAGGAGGCTGTGACGCCTTGGGAGACCTGGCCATCTGGCTCTGGGTCCCTGGGGTTGTAAACATGGGGTCCCTGTTGAGTGTAGGGACCAAGGAGATTCACAGGCGATATGGACCAAGTGTCACAGACCTCAGGACCCAAGACACCCAAGTTCCCCTTACATTGCATGCCAGTTCTGCCCGGTATTTCCTGACAACTCACAAGTCCCCATGGGGTCTTGATTTACTGGATGGTATCCTCCTTATCCTCCAGGGCATCAACCCATGGTGACAGCAGCCTCTTCCTGACTGTCACTCCATCTCCAGAGCTCTGCAGAACATCCACAACAGCCCACAGAGGGTGTAAACAGGCCAGTCACCCCTCACCCCGCTATGCCGAATCCGAGTCAACAGCTGTGGCTCAGAGAGGGTACCAAACCTAACAAAGGTCACAGAGCGAATGATGGCTGAGTCAGACCAAGAAAACCTTGTTTCTGGTGATGTCTGCAGCCTAGTTTTTGGGATCTCCCTTGTGCATCACAACAGAAACCAAACCAAGCCAGCCTCCCAAAGCAAAAGTCTGGATTGGAAACAGGATGGTTTGTTTGTCTCTGAGTCCTGGTCGTGCTTTGAGAGCTTCATCCTTACCTTCACCCCAACTCTATGCCTGCTCCCCTTAGGCGGGGACCCTTTCACGTGCTTCACTGCAGAACCATGGAGGAGCTTGGGAAATGCGCAGGTGCTGAGACCCACCTGGGACCCAGGACCCTCAGCACCAGGGCGGGGGCTGTTGGAAGTGTGGAACTCTGCTCCGACAGCCCTGGCTCGCCATCATCCCAGCTGCTCCTCTTCCATCTCATCCTTCTGTTCCCCACCCCTTTCTCTCTCCACACCCCAGTTCTAGTCATGGAATTCTGAAGCCAGAGCGCTGGCGTCACAGCTTCCTGGCCACCTTCGCTGTCGAGCCCGTGCAGTGAGGAGGATGGAGCTCCCTCCAGGATCTGGTATTGAGGCTTTGAGGTGGATATGGGGAGTGTGCTCTATGCCTGCCCACAGACCGCAGAAGGGAGATCCGGGGTCACACGCTCAGGAGTCCCGAGTACCTACTGCACGGCAGGGCGTTCCAGAGACAGGTGGGAGGGACAGCCTGGGGCGGACCTTCTGGGACACGTTAGGGCCAATGGCCCATTTTGAAGGCAATGGGAGCCGCTGGAGGTTGTGGAGCAATGGAATGGTAAGGCCAGTTTGCAGCCTAGAATTCAAATGCAGCACAGAGACTGGAGGAATAAGCGTGGAGGTGGCTGGTGTTAGGTTGGCGAAATAGCTCGAATAGACACAGAGATGTGTGTGGCCATACAGAGCGGCTTATTTCTGTGGAACACATGCTAGTGCTGGGGTCGACCAAAGCACAGCGATTCCAAAGCTGGCCATTTAAACCAAACGGGTGGTGTCTAGGGGATCCTTCTGATTGGTCAGGATCTGAATACTGGATTGGCTCGTTCAATGTCAGGAGGAAGCAAGGGCTTCTGGGAAAGCGAGTACTTGACAGTAAATAGAGAGGCGAGTGTCACCACCACTAGGGGGCGCTAGTCCTCTCAGAAGCATCAATGGGGTGGGGGAGAGAAGAGGGAGGGAGAGAGGAAAGGAGGAGGGAAAGACTTTGGGGGCAGTAGGAGAAACTGGGTTCAAGAGACTGGGAGATGATTGGGTGAGCGAAGAGCTCACTGCACTTCAGATCCCAGCACCGATGTAAGTGAGCACCCGGTCAACGAGAGACGGCGTCTCAAGGTGCAGAGTGACTGGAGAGGTGGAGGAAAACACCTGACATGCCAGTCATTAAGGATGAGGAGGGCTTGTTCGCTTCCCATGACCCGAGACACACTCTTGGAGGTGAAATCTCGAGTTCTGCTCCTTTCCTGTTGGGGCCACAGGCTACCAGCCTTCTAGAGTTCAAAGCAGGCCGCCTGGCCCCACATCTGACAGGTCTCCTGGGGACCAAGAACCCTACTCTGCTCTGCTCTGCAGCATTTACCTCCGGCCTTGGCTTGCATTTGGTTTGAGACTTAACAACCAGTGGGAAAACCCAGTAGAATCAGAACTACGGTTCCCGCATCCTCCATGAGCACCCGGTACAGAGAAACCCAGACGTGAGGCCATTCTCCACTCTGGAGAAATGCAATGCCCTTCCTCTGGCTCGGGATGTACGGTTGGCTTTCGCGACCATGCTAGGCCCCCGTGGGGACACAGTGCAGCCTACCCATACTCCCCACCGAGTCCCATGTGCCTGTATGACATCGGAGGCCTGCCAGTCGGCTGGGCTCTCAATCCCAAGGACTTCTCTGGATAGATCGGGGCCCCCACTGG
Source organism: Cricetomys ansorgei (assembly GCA_026225945.1). NCBI lineage: Eukaryota > Metazoa > Chordata > Mammalia > Rodentia > Nesomyidae > Cricetomys > Cricetomys ansorgei. The sequence goes on from JAMJFZ010002594.1 coordinate 2,635,054, forward strand.
AGCAGGTGTTCCCTTCACAAGTAACGGTAGCTCTAAGCTTGAGCTGCAGAGCCTGGCAGGATGGCAGAGGCATGGCCCATTGAGAGGAGTTATGGGGACAACCTGTTCTGGACAAGTGCGGGAGGGATTGGTGATTAATGGCCCATTATTGCAGACACTCTGCTCTGACCTGGGTCAGCCAACAGGAGCCAGATGGTTGCTCAGCTCTTTGGAGGCCCTTGGCTGGGCCTGAGCAATGGTGACTGGGCCCATGGAATCTTGAGGTCCCCATTTCTTTCTTCCATGCCTCAACGTCCCTTGGAGTTCTCATCAGGGGCATCCTGTCCTGCCAGTCTGCCCCCTTTCCCCTTTGCCTGTGTGACTACTCAGCCCTGGCCTGCCTCAACAGACTGTGCTGGGGACCTGTGTCCCCCTCTTATGTCTCCAGGGGCCCCCACCTCTACAGCTGCCAAGAACCCAGCCTGTGAGCCGTGGCTCCTGTCCCTCCCAGGTGGAGGGCCGTGCCTCACGGTCCAGACCCCTGTGACAGGTCTGATTTGGCTCTCCGAGCATCCAAGCGTTCACCTGGCCCCCACAGGCTGCCACGCAGGTTACTTTATGGAGACGATAAATACGACTTCCTTAATATGATTTTGCTTTGGTCCCAGGGATGCACTCCAGCAAATCTTCCCTTTAACACCTGAGTCTCTTCAGAGGGAGCTGAGAAAATATTGTTATTGTGCTCAGCTGGCTGTGAGGGGATGAGGAAGAGATGTCCACCAAGGCCCAGAGACTGGGACTGTCCACAGGCCTGTCCCCAAAAGGCCTCAGTGTTTACAGGCTCCACTGCGGGAAAGGCTGAGAGCTGTCCCACCTGTGTCCCGTGGAAGTCCCTGCTGGAAGCCTTCAAATGATGGGTGTGGCCTGGGGCTGAGCCCCTTATGTTGTTGTCTGCCTGGGAGAGAAGCAAGCTCACCATCCAGTCAGTGGCAAGCACTTGGGGATGTACAGACAGCCCTCACTGGCTATGGTGTGATCTTTAAAATTTCTCTTTGAGTGAGGATATGTTGTATTCAATGTTGGGTGTAGGAAGGAATGGGCCTGCTAGCAACACCTACTGGTGACTTGGGGTATAGCAACCCAGCTAGACCTCGTTCACTGTCTCTGTGGACAGAAGAAACCAGCGTTGGTTGTCTGTGCAAGCCTGGGGATCCGAGTTCAAATATCCATGCCCACAGGGTGACCGTGGCTGTCTGTGCTTGTAATCCCAGTGCCGGGGAGTATGCTTGGAGGTTTTTGACCAGCCAGTCTAGCTAAGTCCGAGAGCTCCAGGCTCAGTGAGAGTCCCTGCCTCAGGGAAATAAAGTGGAGCGTGACAGAGGACCCGGCATCCTCTCTGGCTTCCTGGTGTCCACGCACATCTGTCCACACCCGTCCCCTCCCCCCATACACAATGAAACATGACAAGAAGTAAGAAGAGGCCAGCTCTGTTGAGGCAGAGCTTATTTCTGATAGAACGCTCCCACTGTGAGGGTTGAGGAGTGAGCACAGAAGTGTCACGTCACAGTCCTGTCCCCGCGGGGTCAGCTTCCCACGATGCTTAGACGTCCGTCCCTCCCAGTGCCGTGTGTGGAGCCTCCTGCTCTGGGGCCTTTGTGGCTTTTCTGCTTTGAAGAGCAGTCTGTGAATCACCCACGGAGTTAGACGAACCCCAAGTTGCCCTTTCTAATTAAAATCTTTGTTTTTATTTCATTTCACATGTAAGGGTGTTCTACTTGCATGCATGTCCTGCGCCATGTGCATGCTTGCTGCCCAGGGAGGCCAGAAGAGGGCATCAGATGCCCTGGAGCTGGAGTTACAGAGGGTCCTGAGCGGACATGTGGGTGGGAACCGAATGTAGGTCCTCGGGAAGAGCAACCAGTGCTTTTAACCACCAAGCCGGCTCCGCGGCCTTCATAGCTGCCATTTCCATTTTCTTACTTTCTACCAGCATTCCCAGCAAGTACCCAGCATTCCCAGCAAGTACCCAGTAAGGCTGACAGGGCGTGGTCAGGGCCAGAACTTCTCCTCCTCATTTCCCAGGAAAACTTGAAGAACAAGCAGGCTGGGTAGGGACTGTGTAGAGGAGTCGGACTGAGACTCCACAGTGGGGCTTGACAGCAGGGATCAGCTGGAGTCTGAGGGGTCTGAGATCAAGGGATCTGTGGGGTCAGCTTTTGCAGCATCCGTGTCCCTGCTTCCTCATGCCCATGTTTAAGAGCAATGCCCGGATGCACATTCTGTTTTCAACAAGGTTGTCATTCCCATCCCCAGAGCCTCAGTCTCCCCACCTATACAATGGGCATGCTCAGCCCTTCCTTTGAGATGAAACCAAAAGAGCCCTGGTGTGTGGGGGGGTCTTGGCAGCACAGAGGTGCCAAGGACACAAGCTCCTGCCACTCTGGCAGCTGTGGCGGGGCTCCCTTTTCTGTGGAGCAAGACCATGACCTTGTTTGCTGGGTATGCTGGCTCTGTTCCCAGGCCTGAAGGGGTTAAAAAAGCCTGGAATGTTGATTTGTGTGAGTCTAGGTCTGGAAGGCAGGTCTGGGGACAGAGCTCAGATGCCACCTCCTGACCACGCTAAGGGGCTCGAGTCAGAGTCACCGTCTCAGGCTCCTGACTCTTTATGAATTTATTTATTTGGAGACCAGGGGGCAGAGAGAGGCCAGGACCAGGAGTCCACTGAATCCCGCAAAGGTAAGGCTCAGTGACCCCCTTCTTCAGCAAGGCCCTCCTCCTAAAGGCCCCAGAACCTCTGAAGTGTAACAGGGAATGAGCGTTCGAAACTCACGTCCACATGAGGTGTCTGAGATGTCTCCCGAAGCTTCTAAGAGCTGACTTGGTTTCTTTCATTTTCATTTCTTTCTCCCTCTACCTTCTTCCCTCCCCACTCTTGCATTCGAGCACACGCACACTCACATACACGTGTGTACATGCACACACACATGCACAAATACAGGCACACACACAGTTACATGCACACATACACGCACATGCACATACACACATGTGCACACACACACACATACACATGCACATGCACACACATGCACACACATATGCATACACATATGCACACACACAGTTACATGCACACACACGCACATGCACATACACACATGTGCACACACACACACATACACATGCACATGCACACACATGCACACACATGCATACACATATGCACACACACAGTTACATGCACACACACGCACATGCACATACACACATGCACACGCACACACGCACACACATGCACACGCACACACATGCACATACACACATGTGCACGCACACGCACACACACATGCACACACATATGCATACACATATGCATACACACAGTTACATGCACACACACACGCAATGCACATACACACATGTGCACACACATACACATACACACGAACATGCACACACACACATGCACACACATGCACACATGCATATACACGCACACACATATGCACACACACATGCAGACACACGCACACACATGCACAAACATGCGCACACGCACATTCACACATGCCCTAGGAAGCAGAGGTTGACTCGGATTCTCATGCCTCCCTCTTCCCAGTCCCTGGCGTTTGGATTTTAGACCCTGTAAACCCACACCACAGGAGGACAGCTGTGTCCTTTCGGATTGCCGAGATGTGGGAAGTCACCACAACCCCAGTAAGAAAGCAACACACTGCGGGGCACTCAGCCTGCAGAGCGGCTCTCCCCACAAGGGCAGCTGTCACAAGCCAAGACGGGTTTCACGCGGGGATACCCACGTCCTCCGCGGTGTTGCTGATGAGGCTGCACACATCAGGACCCTTAGCTGGAAGCTGCTGAGGCCGGGAGACAGCCCTGGCCATGTGTCTGTGGGGGTGCTTTTACATCTCAGCCGAGGTGACAGAGCTACCTGAGGCTCTGTGCACAGGCCAGAGGGGTGAGGTCACAGGGGCCGAGGGACGGGATGGGCCGGCGTGCAGACACAAGGTCCAGCCTCCTAGTGCTCTGCTCTCTGCCTTGTCTGTGTCCCCATCCCAGAACCCCACAGACAGGAGCCCCAGATAAATCTGCTTCCACCAGAACCCTGGGGGACACAGGAAGGCCACCCAGCCCCTCCCCAAGGAGATGTGAGCATGACAGGGGGAGAAAGTCCGCCCTGGGAGAAATTCTCATTCCCTGTAAGTCACTGACGGGATGAGGAATGGTCCCTGGGTAAAATATGCCCCATGTCTCCTCAGCTTGGATGTAAGCCCAGGAGATGGGCTGAGCTGGGGGTGGGGGTGGGGGCAGCTGGAGGGGAAGGATGTGGCGGGCTCTGAGCAGGGAGGGGAGGGAGGGAGGCATTTCTATCTGGAAGTGAGATGCCGAGCTCTGGAGTCTGGTGGGGAGGGACCTTGGTGCCTCCCCTCAGCTCTGAGGGACTGGGCCTGTTGTAGCCGCCAGGGCAGCGCAGGAAACCATTGGGGTGGGGGATCCCTGGGGGTGCGCCCTCTCTCCCAGCTTCACCCCACTCCCCACAGACCTTCCTGCCGTGTAGGTGATAAAAGAAAGCAGACCAAGAATGCACTGGTTGGTCCTGGAGCAGGCTGGTGCTCAGAGTCCCCTCCGCCCATCTCCAGCCATTCATGTGGCCCCAGAGCCTTGTTCCTTCTCTGAGGAATGGGTCTATATGAGATCATTAACTTAGTGACTGCTGATTAGCCGCATCGTGAGTCACTTATACTTGGGTGTGAAACGACAGGCCTGTCCTTCGGCTTGTGGCAGACAGTAAAGGAAATTAATGTTTTGAATGGCTACCCTAAGTCACGTGGTATTCCGACCGCTTTTCATGCGAGACTTTTTAAACAACACTGCGAGGTTAAGAGCGGGGAGGTGAGTGAGTGGTGGAGTTTATACTTACCCCACAGCACCACCTCCCCTTCTGGTCTCTTAGTACTGAGTCAGGTCTTCATATCAAGATTGCCCACTGAGTATGTGGTAAATGCGAGTCTGTGTTGCCAGGCCAGGCAGGGTGGGGAGCTGGCACTCCTAACCAGCTCCCCGGAGGAGGAGGGGCCGGTTGCCTTGAGCACCAGTCAGAGGATTGCCCCCAACATGCTCTAAGCAGGGACCTGGTCTCATCCGAGAGGTCCTCAGGGTCTGTCTGCTCTCCCTGCAGGGTGCATACTGAAGCCACTGTGGTTGGAGGTGGCTGCTAATGCCTGGGGCTCCTGGCGACCCCCACACTTCCTGATTTGATTCTTAGAGATGCTTGGCCTCTCTGGAACTTCAGCTGTAAGGATATCTCTGCCCCATCCCCTCCTCAGGCCTGCAAAAACCCTCACCTCCAGGCCAGATCCGCTTAAAAATGATGCCCTAAGCAACCACTTGGTATTCCGGGGACCTGGCTGGAGCCTATGCATCACAGGCTGGGGATCGGGCACCCCATTAGCCGAAGGCTTTAATTTCCCTCCGGGTGCTTACAATGAAACTACAGAGGCAATTACAACCTTCCCTTCTGCTGACAACCCGCTCAGATCAATAACAGCCATGTCACTGGGATCCACCTCATCCGTCAGGAGGCCCTGGGCCACCCAGGGGCCGTTGCTGCCCACAGCATGTGCTCTGTGCAGGGCAGCCACGGGGAAGTGTGGACATTCTTCTCAGTTTGTGGCCTGGGAAGCCAAGGCTGAGAGGGATGGAAACCTCATTAATTCAACTCTACCTCAGAGAAAAATCAAGCATCCATCTTGAGTAAAACCTCAAGGCACAGCTGGGAAGGAGGCAGACAGGGTCCTTGCATCCTTGGGCAATCCTAGGGCTGAGGCCTCTTGGGAATGAATCTTCCCTCCTTCAGGCCCCTTGTGTCACCAGCCTTCACCCCTGGCTAAGTCTCCTGTTCCAGGGTGAGTGAGTATCCCTCGTCAGGAACTCTGGAACCTGAACTACTCTGTGCTTGGCCACACCAATGGCACACGCCTAGACCATTCTGGATCTCGGAGTCCTGTGTTAGGGATGCTCAGCTGTCAGCGTGTGGACAATTCTCGGACTGGAGAGCTAGCTCTGTAATCTGCAGGGCTTCTGGTCCTAGGGGACTCAGCCTGTGCAACCGTGACCTGTCGCGTGTGTGAGTGTGCAGGCTCACGCATGAGGGCGGCAGCACGTGGAGGCCAGAGCCGACCTCGGACGCCGTTCCTCAGGCCTGCCCACCTTGTTTTGGGTCAGAGTTTCTCGCTGGCCTGACTCATGGATTAGCTTAGGCTGGCTGGCCAGGGAGCCCCATGGATCTGCCCATCTCCACCTCCCCGGCACTCAGGTGACAGGCAAACCCACCACACCCTGATTTTCATGTGGGTTCCAGAGCAGACTCAGGTCCTTATGCGAGGGGTGTGCTTACCGGCTGAACTCGTTCCCAGCCCTGACTCTGATCATGGCTCCTCCTCTGTATACGTGCACACAACACTCGAACACTCACTCTGTGACAATCTAACACCCGCGTACAATCTATTTTGGTCCTATTCCCTCTTGTACCCCGCCATCCTTGATGAACCCCTAGTTTTCCCAACACAACCTTTCCTACTTTTATGTCATTTTTGGTGACCGCTGCATCTCATTGGCATGTGTGAGGGGTGGGTGGGATCATTTTACAGGAGTGCGGGCAGCTTACCAGTGTCTGCAGCACTGGGGAAAATGGCTCTCCCTTCCCCAGCAGGCATCAGCTACCAACAGCTCCTCAGGGAGGGGTGGGGGGCTCACGAGCCCCTCCCCCATTCGTGGTGAAATGTTGACAGGTTTGATCAGAACCACAGCTGCTATGAGTTCGTACGTGCAACACCTGTGCCCTATCCAGAAGACATCGTTTCAGGGTGCGCTTTCCCATGCTCTGGCTACTATAGTCTTTCTGGGCAGCGATATAGATGCTCAATTTGGGGCTGAGCACTGCACAGCTACTTATTCTCAGTGCTTTCACCAGCTATGAGTCTGAAGTTACTGTCACAGCGAGCAGAAGCTTCTCTGACCAAACCGGAGAGCAACACTAATCTAATGCACGTGTATAAACCTAAGTATTTAGATGGCAGTTTGGCCCCACATCCATGTAACACAACAACAGCAGCAGGTCCCCCTACCCAGAGCCCGTGACGCCCAACCCCACCCATGGACTTCCACCAGACATGAGCTCCTCCCTGTGGAGCAGACCTCAGATCCAACCAGAAAGCTGCTGGTTACACCCCTAACAGTCATACCACTACTGCTCCTGGGGGCACATCTTGCCTGGCAGGTAATATTGTAGCTTGAAGGGTTCACAGCTGAGCAGGGCTGTTGGTGACTCCTCCAGCAGCTTGCACAGCATCTTCTAACCCTCCAGCCCCACAAAAGCCAGCAGCAGAGAGGGAGCTTTCAGCCCAGTCACTACGTTCTGTGGTGTCTTCAGTTCTGGGGGATCCTCTGCTGGCTCCCTCTTAGGACTCTCTGTGGTATCTTCAGTTCTGGGGGATCCTCTGCTGGCTCCCTCTTAGGACTCTCTGTGGTGTCTTCAGTTCTGGGGGATCCTCTGCTGGCTCCCTCTTCTGAGGACTCTCTGTGGTGTCTTCAGTTCTGGGGGATCCTCCGCTGGCTCCCTCTTAGGACTCTCTGTGGTGTCTTCAGTTCTGGGGGATCCTCTGCTGGCTCCCTCTTCTGAGGGCTCTCTGTGGGTCTTCAGTTCTGGGGGATCCTCTGCTGGCTCCCTCTTCTGAGGGCTCTCTGTGGTGTCTTCAGTTCTGGGGGATCCTCCGCTGGCTCCCTCTTCTGAGGACTCTCTGTGGTGTCTTCAGTTCTGGGGGATCCTCCGCTGGCTCCCTCTTCTGAGGACTCTCTGTGGTGTCTTCAGTTCTGGGGGATCCTCTGCTGGCTCCCTCTTCTGAGGGCTCTCTGTGGGGTCTTCAGTTCTGAGGGATCCTCCGCTGGCTCCCTCTTCTGAGGACTCTCTGTGGTGTCTTCAGTTCTGGGGGATCCTCCGCTGGCTCCCTCTTCTGAGGACTCTCTGTGGTGTCTTCAGTTCTGGGGGATCCTCTGCTGGCTCCCTCTTCTGAGGGCTCTCTGTGGGGTCTTCAGTTCTGAGGGATCCTCTGCTGGCTCCCTCTTCTGAGGACTCTCTGTGGTGTCTTCAGTTCTGAGGGATCCTCTGCTGGCTTCCTCTTCTGAGGGCTCTGATTACAGCACCGTCTGTATCTCAGATTAACACACAATTGCATGTGTCTGGGAGAAGATATCTGAAGGTTCACAGGTAAGGAGCCAGCATGTACTTCCAGTCTTTACAGCCAAAATGGTCTCCCCAGTGGCCATATCCTGCCTCCCAGGACACCCCAAGGAAGCCAGGCAGGGACACAGAGGGCAAAGCAAGTGCTCTGTGGGCAGATGGGTGATAAAGGTTGACACTCTGAGGGCTGCTGGTGTGGCCAGCTCGGGAAGCTCCCTGGGGATGCCGATCAGGATCTGGAACCCAGGGGAGGAGCTGCAGGTCCCTCTTGGTAAGACTTAGGTACCTGTGTCCACCTTATGTCCCAGGTTTGGCTTTCCTGAGCTTGCTAGGCTGACTTCCTGAAGCTCCTTGCTTGGCTGCAGTTGGGGCGGAGTCTGTTCCCTAACCCTCCAGGAGCAGCCTCACTGCACTGCAATGAGCAGGGAACAGCCACCCCTGCTTCTCAGGGGATGGCTGATGGTACTTCCCAGCATTCTCTGCAGGATGCCTGTCCCCTCCATGACCCTGGCTCTATCATATGCTCTTGGGGGGGGTGTCACTGGCTTGTGTTGGTGAAGTTTAATTCTAGTTATGTTTATGAAACTTTAATTGTTTTGTACATTGTTGGGGGAAGGGCTGCCTAAGTCTTGGCAGGTTGTATTATCTGCAGGTGTTGGCTTTATGTAAATCTGTGATTAAGATCGTGCTTCCTCATGATCTGCACCTGCTCACTGCTCTCTGGCAGAGCCATTGTGGTTCACTGAGATCTCCCTGTGAAGAGCAAAGTTGCTGTGGAGGAGTTCGTGTAGTCCCTCTCCCCCAGTCTCAGGCAACAAGGAGAGAACACTCCCTTGGGCCTTGAGTTCCCCCACCATAAAGGTGACATAGCTTAGCTGTTAAAGGACTGTGGGATGAGACTAGGTTTCCTTCATTATGCAAATAGACCTTTGGATGAGAGGGCAGAGTTTTTTTGTCACACCTGGGGAGCTTCTGCATCAATAAAAACTCCCCAGATCAGATGATCAGGGCTCTGCTGTCCAGGATGGCGTTTGCCGTGACATGCGGCTCCCTCTGCTGAGTCTGGGAAGTTTGCATCTGTAAAATGTCTCCTCGTCTTTCCTGCTGAGCTCACACAGTAGCTATTGGTTACAGGCTTGGCATCAAAAAATCAGCTCTGGGTGGTCCCCTGTGAAGGAAGTTTGAGTGGGTGGTGCTTCCTACCAAACAGCTCATGAGGCAGAGGGAGGTTCATGGAACAATCAGGAAGGTGCCTGGTACCCATGGGTCTTCAGAGAGAAGGGCGGGAAGCCTGACTACCCAAGCGGCCGTGAGAGAGGCCACCCTGAGGCATCAATGCCTCCAGGCAAGCACAGTAATGATGCGTGCAGGCTGCTTATTGGGGGCTCTGGCTCCTGACGGCAGGATCAGTGACCACTTCCCTCATGTGGGTTTGTGTGTGCACACATGTGTCCACATGCATGTGTGTGAGAGTGTGCAGCTGTGTGTACCCGTGTGGGTGGTGCAGGCTGGAGGCTGACTTCACTGTGCTCACTGGGCACCATTCCCCCTGGTTTGTAGAGGCGGGGTTTCTCACTGGCCTGGACCCTGCCAGCTGGGCTAGGCTTGCTTGCAGCATGACCAGAGGTCATGCTGTCTCCACTTCCCCGGGGCTGGGACGATGACCACACACCACTGGCTTATAATGTGGGTCCTCACGTTTGCAGAGCAAGCACCTGCTGCTCCTCATGTGTGTTTTGCCCTCTGCCTTTATATCTGAGAAGCCTCTCTCCAGGCTGGGTCTTCACCCTTGGACAGCGGAGCCTGGGAAATCCTTTCATCTCAGTGCTTCACCGGTTGTCTGGTGTTCCCCTGCTTCAGCATAAAAGTCAGGCTGTTGTGATGCTGCCAGTATCAACTGCAGGAGGTAAAGGCCTTTGACTGATGAGGGGAGGGAGAGAGGGGAGGTAACCAGAAAGAGGAAGGGTCGGGCAGTCCTGCTGGGTCCTGAACGCCAACCGTGAGGGTTCCGAAACCCAATAGCTGTGCTGTCTCTTGCCTGTCCCTCACCCTCTCTGAGCATTAGTTTGCAGCCTAAAAATGAAACTGCTTCTACTTCAGCTGCAAGGGTTTTCATGGGGGTTTAGCCCGTCACACAGCCCTTGCGAGCAGTACTGGCGAGCCACTGCACATCCCATGTCTGTAGCAGCCACCCACAGTGCAGGCTGGATGGCTGTCTTCCCGTCCAGGGCTTCTGGGAACCCAGGAACGTGGGAGCGGGGAGGAAGGTGTCAGGACAACTGGCCAGGTCATTGCTGGCCTTGGGAACACTGATGAGGAGAGACAAGGCTCAGCCAACTGCAGGCCAGGCCGGCGGTATCAGCTCCCAGGTCAAGAGACAGCTGAGTGGGTGTGGTGTCTGTCCCCCGAACCCAGTAAATATCAGTGGACTTGGCAGCCCTCCAGGAACTCCAGTGTTCAGAAGGTGGGGACTGGGGATCCACAGAGGGAGCTGGGCAGCTAGGATAGCTGGATTAGATGAGAGACCCTGCCTCAAAGAACAGGATGGAGAGCAGTTGAACTCCCACTGCCAACTGAGGCCTCCACACGCACACAAATGTGCACCTATACACAAACGCACGCATACCTGTCTTAGATAGCATTTCTGTTGCTGTGTTAAAACACCATGACCAAAGGCAAGAAGGGGAAGAAACGGTTTATTTCATCTTACCGCTTGTAGACTTCCAGGGACCTCAGGGCAGGAGCCTGGAGGCAGGCGCGGATGCAGAGGCCATGGAGGGGTGCTGCTCACTGGCTTGCTCCCATGGCTTGCTCAGCCGAACCCATGACCACCAGCCCAGGGTGGCATTCCCATGACATGGGTTGAAGCTTCCAATATCAAGCTTTCATCGAGAAAATGGCTACCGGCAATCTGTTGAGACATTTTCCTCCCTCCCTCCCTCTCTCTGTCTCTCTCTCTCTCTCTCTCTCTTTCTTTCTTTTTTCCAGACAGGGTCTCATTATGTAGCTCTGGCTGCCTTTGAACTCACAGAGATCTGACTGTTGAGGAATTTTTTGTTGTTTTGTTTTTAGTTGAAGCTCCTCTTCCCAAATATGTCTAGGCTTGTGTCGAGTTAACAAAAAACCAACCAGCAGAATGATTCATACATCTATCTGGAGAGAGAGAGAGAGAGAGACAGACAGACAGACAGACAGACAGACAGAGGCTGACTGACTCAAGACTTCCTGGCTCAGATGAACGGAGTCTTAACCATGAAGGCTGTAGGGACAGAGAGTTTGAATTGGACTCTGCCAGCTCCAGCTCCAGGCTGGGGTTCACTGCTAGGCCCCTCTCTGAGCTGCGGACTCCTGGCCTACAGTTCAGGGCTAACACCTTTCTCAGTGGAGTCTGGCAGATGGAAAAAGATCCTGTTTCCAGGAGTGCCCTGGACAGAGCCAGTGATGTGCCAGACACTAGCAATGGTGTGACTTGTCTGAGAACCTCAGTTTCCTAGAGCCACAGGGCATTCCTCTTCGCACCCTGCGCCTTCCTCGGGAAGGGTGATGAGAGCAGTGGTATTTTTCCCGCATCTGAACTTGCTCTGAGCTGGCTTATGAACATGGGTTGAGACCTGGGACAGGTGTGTGGTGTCTCTGGGACTTTTCACTTTACATGGTGTTTGCTGGGAGACTGGGGTGGTCTCAGGGTCAGTTCAGGCCTCGGTGCAGTGCTGCCTGGTCCAGCCAGGCCTGATGGAGGCCTTGGGAGGAAGGCACACGGATAGATTGACTTTTCTTACTATGACATCATTGGGGAGGCATCTCTATCTCTTGCTATTATTCTTCCCCATTGCCTCCCCTCCCCCCTACATGCCAGTCCCCTCCCCCAAGGCTCCCCTTCTGTTTTCACCCAAGCTGTTTATGCTTAAGTCTAGATTCTGTGTCTTTCTCCAACGTCACTCTCTCTTGCTACTCTGTGCCTCTCTTTTTAGACCCTTTCCTCCCTGACACAGTCTTTCTCCTCTTTTTTGTCATAGATGCATGTGTATACACACACACACACACACACACTTAAATCTGGAGTCTCTCTGTGAGAAAACACACAGTGTTTGTCTTTCTGAGCAGGCTTATTCCACCACTTAACATGGTGATGTCTACTCTCATGGCTTATTCCACTTAACGTGGTGGAGTCTACTCTCATGGCTTATTCCACTTAACATGGTGGTGTCTACTCTCATGGCTTATTCCACTAATGTGGTGGAGTCTACTCTCATGGCTTATTCCACTAATGTGGTGGTGTCTACTCTCATGGCTTATTCCACTTAACGTGGTGGTGTCTACTCTCATGGCTTATTCCACTTAACGTGGTGGAGTCTACTCTCATGGCTTATTCCACTTAACGTGGTGGTGTCTACTCTCATGGCTTATTCCACTTAACATGGTGGAGTCTACTCTCATGGCTTATTCCACTTAACATGGTGGTGTCTATTCCCATCCATTTTCCTGCAAGTGACACAATTTTATTCTTTATACCTGAATACTATTCTGCTGCCTTAGACTGTCTAAGGCAGCTGTTCTCAACCTGTGGGTCACAACCTGTAGGGGTCAAATAACCAACCCTTTCACAGGGGTCGCCTAAGACCATATACGTATCAGATATTTACATTAGGATCGTAACAGTAGCAAAAGCACAGTGATGAGGTAGCAACAAAAGGACTTTTATGGTCGGGGGTCACCACCACGTGAGGAGCTGAACTAAGGGGTCGCAGTGCTAGGAAGGTTGAGAACCGCTGCAGGAGACTGAGGAGCAGAAGCGGGTGGGCTGGGGAGGCATGATGTCTTCTCCTTTGGACACATGGATTTAGGGTACCGCAGAACCTCCAAATGAATAAATAAAAGCCCAGAGCTCAGAAAGCCGGGCCTGGTGGGAAACAGAGAGAGTGAGAAGCCAGAGCCCTGATGCTGCTGTTTCTTCCTGGTCCCCGCACCCTCACTGAACCCTGAGCTTGTTGGCGCCACACAATTAGGTGCTTAATTGCCCTCTAATTGATATGTGCCTTCGTCTTGTTAGACAAATCTGTGAGCTCCTGGAGGGCAGACGGCTTCTTACGATGCCCTCTGCAGCCTGCCCCCAGTACCACATGGTGGGCGAGAGGTCTGGATGCCCTGCCTCGGTTTTCCCATCTGCACAGTGGGAGTCCTCAGCCGGCCTCCAGCCCTGTGACCTCTTCAAGGATTTATTGCTGTTTCTTCTGAGGGCTGAGACTCCTGCATGTGCTTCCCGGACTGCTCAGGAATTAAAATAAAAAGAACAAACAAACAAACGAATGAACCCAAAACAAGTGAGAGCCAAGCAAATTGCCTACGCGAGGTAGCGTCAGGTGCGTTCAGAGGACCGGTTTCCGTGGTTATATAGACAAACAATCACCTCCCCAGGAGCTTCTTAGGGGAATTACAGCTCCTGGAAATGAAACACAAACAGATTATTAAGAAAGAGCTCCCCGTTGGGAGAGAAACAGTATTTACAAGAGAAGATGTGCCTAGCTGGACCTCTAATTGCCGTTCATTACCTCATATTGATTTAATTAGCCGCAGTGCTGAGGTCTGAATTGCCGCTGCCCGCAGCAGCAGGGCCCCCGCGCTGTAAGTGCCATTGACCTAGGCCTTCACCTTAGGTCCGTCCTCCTCCCCCAAACCTGGGGTCAGCTGGCAGGGTGGCGGCTGTGGGCCGGAGGCGGCCAGCCATGTCCACAGCCTCCCGAGCAGCTTTGTCTGGAGCGCCTCGCCCGGTGGCTGTGAAGAGCTAATTATCCGCAGTAATTAGTGTGTTTGTAATGAGGAATCAGAGTGGCTTGGAGTGAGGTGCAGGGAGATAAGGGCCCAGGCTGACTGCAGACTGGGGTGTGCAGCAGCCAGGGGAAGGCAGAGGGGTGTCTTCCCAGGGTGCTCTGGGCCCTGCAGGGTGACTCTTCCCGCCTCCCTCCCTCTGCAGGCTCTCCACCCTGGAGTCTGGCCATTCAGCCATGAGTGACCTCTCATCTCTCCCTGACCCAGAAACTGCAGCCGCACAGCTGGTTTCAGCCGGGAAGGAGGCGATTAGCGTTCCCTCTAGTGGGCATCTGGGACCAATTGTTGTGAAGATTTGGGGTTTATAATTGCGAGAGATTAATGGGGGAGTAGGCCATCAGGCTTAAGAGGTCGCTAATTGCTCTTTTAACATAATCGTGTCCAAGCGAGAGGGAGAGGGAGCAGAACGTGGAGTAGCTGTGCACCGAGCCCTGGGTTGACGTGCAAGACTCATGCTGTGAGGGGGGCAAAGGGGCATCTGTGGGGTCCCGCCCCTTCCCTCCTGCCTTCTCCGAGCCCATTGTGAGTACTGGGGACACAGGGGGGAACACGGCAGATGACGGTAGAGTTTCCTTACCAACTCAACGTCAGGTGAAAATCCTCGACAGCAGCGTACTGCATCTGAGGAGGGGTGGACAGGTTTCATTTTGCAGGCAAATTCTGCATTGCTCCGTATTGGCTGCTTGAGCTGTTGTGATGGGAAGGCACGGAAACTTCCCACCCTGGCCATAGTGAGAGAAAGTGTCAGTGATAAACTAGTAATGTCTGCTTTGGCGGAGGGAGACTTCCAAATGGTGTGGATGATGCAAATTGGCCTCTCTGATAAAATCCCTATGTCCTTATTTTCTCTAGTACGAAGTTATAATATCAGCGAAGGGGCATGCCTGGTTCGAGGTCCCTGGAACACTTCACAGCACCCCAGTGAGGTCGGGGCGGGGGTGGGGTGGGTGGAGAGTCAGGAGAGGCTGGTCTCCTCCCTGCTAAGTGGGGAAGGCTAACAGCATAGCTGACAAAGTAGAGGAAGGAGACAGATCCGCCAGGCGTCACCCACCCTGCCCACCACTCTCTGGCTGGCCAACTCCCTCTGAGCTCTTGTTTAGTCAGCTCTGGGATACTGCCCCAGTGACCACTCACTCAGTCCGCCGTGTGTTGTGGCTTCTCGCGCTCCTCAGCCAGCCAAGGCTGAGCGTTTATCCAGACGCAGCTGGAGAGCGCCCTGCCCAGATGCCTGTTTTAGTCTGGATCGGTCTCTTCTCTAGGTTCAGCCCAAGCACCCCTCCTTTGTAAACCCCCCTCCCCAGGTTCTCTCCCCATTGCCTCTCCAATTGAATTAGCTTTGATATTTTTTGATGGAAAAAGTATTCACCGTCTCGCGGGCGCTGAGTGTCCTAATCGGTCCTTCGTCTAGGTAATGCCCGGTTCATTTAGCGGCAGCTGCCGCTTGAGTCTATTCAGCTTTTTTCTGCAGTGATGATCCTGAACTTGGAGAGGGGGACACTTAGGCGGTGGGATCCCCGGTGGGCTGCCGCCCCTCTCACCTGCCCTGTGCTTCTGCAATTCCTCCCCTTCCTTCTGCATCGCTTCCTACCCTCTCCTTTCACAGGAGAATTCAATTAGCTTAGGAAGGAGACCCTGGATGGACCCTGGTTCTATACCAACTCAGGGAGGCAGCTGGGACCTGGGGTCCCCCTGAGTGTCCCCACAACAGCCCGCCTGCACTTCCCTAGTTATCCCCAGGGAGCAGGGCTTCCCCGCATGTCAGTGTCAGGGATCTGAAGCCGCAGGACCTCAGGACCGGAGCCTGGGGTCAGGTCAGTTAGGGATGCTTGCTGACTGTGTGCAGGAGCTCACGGGAATGGACGCACACTGAGGAGTCAAGGCTCTGAGAAGGTCTGCAGACAAAGGAAGCCATCCTTGGGTTTCCTTTCATCCAAAGAGTTTAGAATGCAGTGGCTCCTTTTGCCATGACTACAGTGTCTCACAGAAACAAGGAAAGAGTGATTTTTAGCTCCCACCCGGAGCTTTCAGTCAGTCATGGTGGGAAGGGGGGTGACCAGCTGGATCAGAGTGAAGTGCCTTCAGGTCTTTGTTCCAGACTGGAACGTTCTCCCTTGGAGCTGGGTCAGGGCTCAGGTGACTCGAGAGCCCATGAACCCACTGGACGCGTACAAGACACAGAAGCTCACAGAGCTGCCAGGCCCAAAGACCCCTCACAGGTTGTGTGAGCAATCGCCGTGGAAGAGGAGACTCTAGGGTGGAACTGACTGCGAGGTGTCCAGGGGACTCCAGTCACACGGCTGCTGTGAGCTCACCAATGCTGAGCAGAGCTTTTCTGTGCTTCATCTACCCGACTGCCTGTGCTCCTGTCAGTCACCCTAATGAGCTCACTGGCTCACCAGCTGCACCGCAGAAGTCTTTCTGTGGTCTATAGCCGCCCCTCTGATGGGCAGTAGAAACAGACTCATGCAGACATAGGAACCAGGGTGGCTGTGACCATTTGTCCTAGCTTGCTTTCTGTTTCTGTGATAAACACCAGGACCAAAAGCAACTCGAGGAGGAAAGGGTTTATGTCACTTTAGATGTTCCAGCCACAGTCCGCCATAGAGGGAAGCCAGGTAGAAACTGAAGGCAGGAACCTGGAGGCAGGAACTGAAGCAGAGGCCGTGGAGGGGTGCTGCTCATCCTGGCTCGCATAGCCTGATTTTTCATGGAGCGCAGGACCACCTGCACAAGAGTGACCACCAGCAGTGGGCCGGGTCCTTCCACATCAGTCAAGAAAATGCCCTGTGCACACAGGCAATCTGATGGAGACACTTTCTCAGTCGACTCCAGCTGGTGCCCAGTTGACAAAAACCCGACTAACATAATTGACCCCTTACCAGCTTGACACACACACACATCACTATGAAACCATAACCTTTCCTTTCTGTTTGTCCCCAAGATGTCACATTGTTACTACCACCACAGCCTGAGTGTCCAGCCTTGGGCTTGGGAAGTTCAGCAAACATCCTACCAGTGAGACCTCAGGGAGAAGTCCCACCAGACATGTAGCAAACAAGCAATAGGAAATTCCAAGCTTGGGCTCACATGGGGTCTCCCGCCCCATAGGGGGCTACCTAGGGCTAGGGCTCCTTGAAAGTCAGTCAAGGCGAGTCTCTTTCTTAGGAGAGAATTGGTGAAACAGTTTCTTTTTGGTTTTCTTTTTTACACTTGTTATTTGTTCTGTGTGCTGGGGGAGAGGAGCTTGTGAGGAGGGAAGAAGACAACTTGCAGGAGTGGGTTCCCGGCTTCCACCTGTGGATCCTGGGGGTTGAGCTCAGGTGATCAGACTTTGTAGCAAGGGCCTTTACCCTCGGAGCCAGCTCACCAGCCTGAGACTCCATTTCTTCATCCAAAGCAAGCTGTCACATCCCAATTAGCTCCCTTTGCTGTCGCTGGCTGTGTGCTGACGTGCGCCTACCAAGTGCAGGGATTTTCCCTGTGCAACCTGGAAGCATGGGTCCCTGAGCACAAGGTCTTCCTTGACAACGGGTGACTCTGACTCCACTGGGCAGGTGAGGACTCAGAGGCTCCGAGCTGAGCTGTGATCAAAGCCCTGGCCGCTGCTGGTCAGGGGGGAGGGCCAACTGGTTCCCCTTTCCAAATGGAGGGGAAGCCCTGGTGATGGTGCAGAGGATGTGTGTCCGTGTGATATGCATGTGATATGAATATGTGACCTGTGTGTCTCTGTGAGATGTGTGGGTAACATGCACGTGTGTGAAGTGTGTCAGGGTGAGATGTGTGTGTACATGTGTGACCTGTCTGAGGTGTGTATTTGTGTCTGTCTGTGTGTGTGTCTATCTGCGTGTGGTCTATTTGTACGTGTGTGTGTTCATGTATCTATGTGTGGTGTGTGTATTTCTGTGTCTGGCTATGCCTGTGTCTATATGTCTGTTTCTCTGTGTCTGTGTATCTATGTGTAGTGTGTCTGTCTGTATGTCTCTGCGTATTTGTGTTTATGTGTGCATGTTCTGTGTTTAAGACAGCTACCGCTCAGCAGCCCCTCAGAGTAGGGAAGGGAGCCTGCGGGATGCTCACACTAGAGTCCCTCACATGGTGTGTTCCCCTTCTTCACGTTTCCCAGCTCAGCCTCTCTGGCAACTTCCCTGCCTGCAAACCCAGTTCTTATCTGCCTTGAGCATTAGGGAGGCTGCCCACGCACAGAGATTCTCACTGTCCCCCCTCCTCTTCTCTCTGCCTTCATGCCCAGCCCAGCAGTCAGCTGCAGGGACCCCTAATTTGTGTTCCGGGGGAGTGTGGTCGGGTGAGCCAAGGAGCCTCTTCCCCACCCGCAGAGGGACTGTTTGACTGCACGCCAGTGTTTTGTTGATTTAAGAACTCCGTGTGCCTGTCACCTTGGAGGTACTGCACATCCTGAAAAGCTTCTGCCTGTCCAGAAGCCATTAATCACCCTCAGTAATTAAACAACACAGCAACCTGTAATTAGGGCATTGATTTGCTGGTTTAATTGTTTACTCCTGGGCTCCCCCTAGCATGTGAGCTTCTTGAGGGTAAGGATGGGCTCCATATCTACCACAGTAGGCTCCCTAGTGCCCCACACACAGAAGCTCCAATAAATGCTGGCTGAATAGAGAAGTGAGTGGAAATAAGGATTCATGGCCAAGTTTCTCGCAGGTGTTAGAGTAATTCAAGTCAAGGGTTGGCAGTTAGCAAGCAAGCTGTTAGAGTTAGGGTCTGCACATCTGCGCTCCGAGCTCACAGAGCTCCAGATACTGATGAGTGTGCAGATGGTGATGACTGCGGCGGGGTGGGGGAGAGAAAGAGGTGGCGGGGATGGGGATGGTGGTGGTGATGATGGTGATGATGGTGGTGATGGTGGTGATGATGATGATGGTGATGGTGGTGGTGATGATGATGGTGGTGATGGTGGTGGTGATGATGGTGGTGATGATGGTGGTGGTGATGATGGTAATTATGGTGGTGATGATGATGGTGATGATGATGGTAATGATGGTGATGATGATGATGGTGGTGATGATGGTGATGATGGTGATGGTGATGGTGATCATGATGTGGTGGTGGTGATGATGGTGATGGTTATGATCGTGGTGATGGTGATGGTGATGATGATGATAATGGTGATGATGGTGGTGGTGATGATGGTGATGATGATGATGGTGATGGTGATTGTGGTGATGGTAATGATGATGGTGATGATGATGGTGGTGATGATGGTGGTGATGGTGATGATGATGGTGGTGATGGTGGTGATGGTGGTGATGGTGGTGATGGTGGTGATGATGGTGGTGCTGATGGTGGTGATGGTGATGATGGTGGTGATGGTGATGATGGTGGTGATGGTGATGATGGTGGTGATGATGGTGGTGGTGATGATGGTGATTATGGTGGTGATGATGATGGTGATGGTGATGATGATAGTGATGGTGATTGTGGTGATGGTAATGATGATGGTGATGATGATGATGGTGGTGATGGTGGTGGTGATGGTGGTGATGGTGATGATGATGGTGGTGGTGGTGGTGATGATGATGATGATGGTGGTGGTGGTGATGGTGATGGTGATGATGGTGATGGTGGTGATGGTGATGATGATGGTGGTGGTGATGGTGGTGATGATGATGATGATGGTGGTGGTGATGATGGTGGTGGTGGTGATGGTGATGATGGTGATGATGGTGACGATGATGTGATGATGATGTGGTGGTGATGGTGGTGATGATGGTGATGATTATGGTGATGGTGATGATGATGTTGGTGATGATGATGGTGATGACAATGATGATGATGGTGATGGTGGTGATGGTGGTGACGAGGGTGGGGGAGATGGTGATGATGCTGTGTCTTGACATTTTGTTGCTCACTAGATATTATCACCTTGCTCATCTGGCATGCATCTTCACCATAGGGTTCTTACAACAATCCTGTGCATATTCTTTGTGTTTTATATATGAGGAAATGAAGCTCACAGAGTTTTTTTAGTGCTGTCAGCAAGTAATCTGCAAAGTTGAGACTTGCACTCACTTCTCTCTAACCTTGTTCTTAACTAGGAAGCTTCTTGTGCCCACGGTGTCAATTTTCCCTCCAAGTATGTAGCAAACCTATCACCAGTGTTACCCATGTACAAACAAGGAAGAGACTGAGAGAGAGGAACGATATGAAAGACAAACAAACCAAGGTCACAGACCTGCAGAAGTGGAGAAGCTCCCTTGATTCTCACGTAGGGCTCAGGAGACAGGGGTGTCTGGAAACAAAGTTGGGACATGGGATCTAAAGTCTGTTTTTCCCTCTCCAGGGTCACATGATCATGGGGGGGGTGTCACTGACCAGTTTTCTCCTCTGTAAGCGGGAGTGTCATGAAGCAGGGATGAGGGCTGCTGTGGTCATGGGCATGGAACTGCTAAGCTCCATGTGTTGCTGTTATTTGGCAACTGTTGCAATAACTCTGAATCTTCAGGCTCTTGGAAATCCACCATGGCTGGTTTCTGCATCCTGCAGTCTCCAAGGTGCAGCAGAAAATGCCGTGTTCAAACTCTGAATAGACATGGTGGCTGAGGGCTGGTCCTCTACATTGGCTGACATGAGAAAAGCCCCTCACTTGTGTTTGGCACCATCTTTCGGTCCAACAAACATCGCATTTTCTCTCTCACTTCAGAGCCTTAGTTCTACACGTTTCCTCTGCCAGGAGCCAGTTTCTCGGCTAGCCCACTCTGGATTGGGATACCATTCTGCGGTCAGCCTTCACTTCCTACTTACCCTCATCAACAGAAGTACTGACCCCAGCTCTCTCAGCAGGAACTCAGCAGGAAGCACCTGCTGGCATTTACCTAGTCTCTGTAGCATCCTAGCACCTTGTTAGCTCCATGTTTACCCCTGGGAAGATGTGCTGGGGTTTCTAGTGCCCAATCAACAGCCACAAACATTTAGTAATTATCAATGGAATGAAGAAATGAATGAATGAATGAACGAACCCCTTCTCTTGTTGCCTTGAGAGGAATCTCCATGTGGCAAACAGATTCTGACCCTTGGTCAGAGAGACCAAGAATTGCTGAGCGTCACACCTGATCAATGGCCATCACTGAGCGAAGACACCAGTCCTCTTTCTCTGCTGAAGCAGGCGTCATTGCCTCCTGCCGACTGTGGGCAACCTAGCCCGGTCTACACTCACACGGCCAAGAGCGGGTGGGCATTGCAGCCATTCTGTTTCTGGGAAAACCCATCTCATTTTCTGGTTTCTCTCCACTTGTTAAATCTGCTGTCACCCCTTGCTAACGATGTCTGAGGAAGTGTAAAACCACAGTTCCCAGATCTGGGGATGCAAGGGTTTGTGCAATTATAAACCAGAACATCACAGAAGTTGGATGGATGCTGTCTCTCTGCATAATTCATCAGTTGTCTTCCTGTCAGGACCCAAGACCTTTTGTATTTGGGGAAAAAATTAAGTTTATGTTACTTGATTAAAAATTCAGAAGTTAAGGGCAAGAAAAGGAGATGTGAGCTATCTCATCATTAAACGGACAGAAATAAATACGGCAAGAGAGAGGCCCAGGAAATGCTGAAGGTGAACAGCGGGAGGAAAGGAACTTCTAAGAACCCCAGTAGCAACTTCACAGACTCTTTCCAGTGGTCAACATCTGGGGCTGCAGTGGGATGCTTTGGGACCCAGGGGAGAATCTGAGTCCCCTCCTTCTTCCCTCTTGGTTGGGGTGAGGGGAAGCTCAGATCACTTGGCACTTGGGGACTGATGAAGGACCTCACAGCTGCACTTCTGTTTTTCTCTCTAACCTAAGTCACCAGCTCATCATCTGAATACACAGTAAGGATCAGCGAAGGTTTCTTGACTATGATTCCAGAAGCCACAGAAGACCGCGGTAAGATCTTCAGCACAAGAGCAAGGTGATCATATCCGTCTCCTCTGACGATGGCTGGACAGTGGCTTTCCATAGGCCTGGGGACTGTATTCATGACTGCAAGGGTTCCTGGCTGTCTAACTTCTTCTTTTTGGGGTAGTAGGATCCTCTGGGGCTCAGTGGGCACAAGACTCCCTGGCTAGGGACTACATTTCCCAGGTGCCTTTGCAGCTACATGTAGCCGTGATCAGGTGCTAGTTACCAAAATAAGAGGAGGCGAAACAGTAACATTTGAAAGAAAAGGAAGGACACTTTTTGTACTTCCCTCTTTCCTGTCCTGAAAGTCCTCATGGTGGAGATGAGGCTCCCTTCCTCAGGAAGGTATCGGCTGCTTTCTTCTCTCAAGCCAACACTGCTTGGCCCCCTCAAGGTTAGATAACGTGACTGAAGAACAGGAACAAAATGGGGCCATCACCTGCTGTCTGTGACTGCTTGTTTGTTGACGATGACCTAGTTGAAAAGGTGTAGCGGAGACTCACAGGGCTCAGCGCCTCTATCGACTGACTCTGACAAAGGTGAATTTGCATTTCCACACCCGAGCCTACGTCTCCAAACTCTTCCATTTTCGAGTGAGGATGCCTGGTTGTTGCTTTCCACATTAGCTACCTTTCCATTGCTTTAACAAAAGCAAGAAAGGCAAGGCTGGCTTCGGCTCACCCTTGAGAGCGTAGTCCTCGATGGCGGGGAACGCCTGGCGGCAGGAGCGTGGGGTGCTTGGTCACATCGTGCCCCGGTTAGGAGGGGGAGAAGTGAACGCTGGAACTTGGCCCGCCTTCTCCATTTCTCTTTGTCTTCCGTCCAGGACCCTGGCCCTGCTTTTCTCACCTCAGAGGCGTGTCCGGGAGTTTGTCTTCCAGGTGAGCCTAGGACTAGATCCTGGTGAGTGATGGTCCACGTTAACTATCATATCTGCCAATTCCTGTTGTTAAGAAATGAATCTGGAAAGAGGGCTTGTTTAGCCTGGGACAAGTTGACCTAGTAGAAACTACATTTCCCAGGTGCCTGTGCAGCTAGGTGTAGCCATGTGTCAGGCTCTAATCTAGAACATGCCCATGGGTGTGAGGGGTGCTCGTGGGAGAGTCCAGGGCACTGCTGGGCCAGTTTCACAAGATGAAGGAAGTCCCTCAAGCTCCCTGCAGCCACTCCCCGGCGACCCTGTGAACCCTGTTGTTTCTGAGTGGCGTGCCTCCAAGCATCTTCTCTTGAGATGCTTCTGAGCGCTCCCACACTCCACACAGTTAGCCTACATCTCACCATGGCCTAGAACTCCCCTGTGAGTGTGAGCGCCTGGGACTCATCTCGTTCTGCTGTCACTGGGGCTTTGTTGGCATTTCTGCCCATCATGGGTGAAGCCCCAGCATGCATCCTCTGGGGAGCACGTGCACAAAGTTCCATTGGTTGTAACCTAGGAGCGAGCTGGGCAGTCATGGGGTGTGCGTGTTTTTTACCCACCCTCCCTCCCTTCTTTCTTGATGTGAAAGGGTGTCCGTGTGTGTGTGTGTGTGTGTGTGTGTGTGTACATGTCTGCCTGTGCAAGGGTGTCCGTGTGTGTGTGTATGTGTGTACATGTATGCCTGTGCAAGGGTGTCCACGTGTGTGTGTGTGTGTGTACACATGTGTGCCTGTGCAAGGGTGTCCACATTGTGTCTGTGTGTGTGTGTACACATGTGTGCCTGTGCAAGGGTGTCTATGTGTGTGTGTGTGTGTACATGTGTGCCTGTGCAAGGGTGTCTGTGTGCGTGTGTGTGTGTACATGTGTACCTGTGCAAGGGTGTCCGTGTGTGTGTGTGTGTGTACATGTGTGCCTGTGCAAGGGTGTCCGTGTGTGTGTGTGTGTGTGTGTGTGTGTGTGTGTACGTGTGTGCCTCTGAATGTAGAGGCCTGATACTGACTTTCAGATCTTTTCTTGATCCCTCTCTACCTTGCTCAGTAAGGGAGGGTCCCTCACTTGAACTGAGAGCCTGCCAATTTGGCTAGTCTAGCCAGGCAGCTTGTCCAGGGGACCCCCATCTCGGGATTCTAAGTGCTAGGATTACAGGCTGGCCACCATGCGCGCCCAGCACTGACACGGGCTCTGTGAATATAAACTCAGGCTTGTGCCATAAGCACTCCATGCACCGAGCCATCTCTCTGCCCGTATGCTAGGCGTTTATAGATTCAGAGACGCAGCTTTTCAAATGGGTTGTATCAATTAGCGTTCCCACTGGAAGGCTGCATGCATTGGCGTGATGTGTCCTTGTTGGCATTTCCCCCGGTTTTGTTGGCCTTAGGTCTGTGTTACACTGTGGTCTTGACTTGCGAAGCCCCGAGGACGCTTGGCAGAAGTGCATTGCCGTGTGCTTCTCGACTCTGTGCTCATTCTCTTTTGTCGAAGCTCTGCAGTTGCTGGATGTGGCCGTGAGCTTTCTCATGCCACGCTTGGCCCTCTTCCTGATGTCTCCAGGTGAGCACCTGGGTTAGCAAGCCCGACCAATACCATGCACCTGGGAATAGGTGCCACGTGAAATGGGAACCAGCTCCCAGGATCTGGTGCTCATGGTGGATGATGGAGACCATCTCCTGGGATCTGGTGCTCATGGTGGATGATGGGGACCAGCCCCTCTGATCTGGTGCTCATAGTGGATGATGGGGACCAGCTCCTGGGATCTGGTGCTCTTTGGTCTCTTTCTGCTTTAGGCACAAAGACCTTTTGCCTGATCCTCAAACCTTCTAGGAACATTCTCAGTGGTGGAACTTGGCACTTTCTGCTCCCACCGCCCGGAAGGTTCTTCCTGGGTCTCAACCAGCCATCCTCAGGCTCTGCTCAGAGGTCACTTCTTGAAGGGAACTTCCCCAGTGCCTGGATCTAACACACCTGGCTTTACTTCAAGTACATTTTCCTCCCAGTGCTTCTTGCTACCAGATGTTTTATAAGTCTTTTAAGAGCATCATTTTTGTTTTGTGTACATGTGTGAATGTATTGTGTTTGTGCATGAGTGTGTGTGTGTTGTGTATGTGTGTGTGTGCACATGAGTGTGTGTGTATGTGTGTGTGTGCACATGAGTGTGTGTGTATGTGTGTGTGTGCACATGAGTGTGTGTATGTTGTGTATGTGTGTGTGTGCACATGACTGTGTGTGTGTTGTGTATGTGTGTGTGTGCACATGAGTGTGTGTGTATGTGTGCATGTACTTGGGTGCCTGTGTGTGCATGTGCACGTGTGTGCCCACGTGAGCATGCATTTATGTGGCGACCAGGGGACTCCTTGGCTGTCGCTTCTCAGGCACTGTCGCCTATGTGTTTGAGACAGCCCTGGAGCTCATTGGCTAGGCTGGCTGCCCAGTGAGAGCCAGGCTGATCTGCACTCACCTCCTCAGAAGTGGGTCACGGGGTATAGCTGCCTTTGATGACGCACCGTCAGCATCGCCCACTCACCTCAGAGATGCTCCTTGTCTGGTGCCGTGGATTGAACTCAGGGCCTTCTGCATGGCAGGCAGGTTCCTTCTCCCTGAGCCAGTTCAGCCCTGGATGTTGCCTTGGTTCCTCTGCCCTTGTATCTAGTAGATGCTGGTGTAGGTGGGTACTGTGTGGGTTTCAGTGAGTGCTGGCCTTTGACTGTACTGCCAAGAGCTCACGGGAAGTTGGGGGTGAACCCATAGCCCGAACCCCAAAGGGATGCCATAGGGACCTGGCAATGAGAGGTCTGAGAAAGAGCTTGGGGGGCCTTGGCCACATTCACTTATCTGTGTTCCACATTCTGGCCAGATCGTTCCTGGAGGAGGCCTTGTGACGTACCTCAGAAGAGCAGGGTGGAGCCAGCCTCTCAATCACTTGGCAAACTTGGGAGCGGATAACATACTAAAGAGCAAACACACACAACAGAAGTCAACAGTATCAACGGGGCGCTGGCATTTGGGAGCTAGCAGTTGCACCAAACAGGCAGACAAGCAGTTTTGACATGTCTTGCCAGGAGAGATTCACCCGTTCTCCCCCCTCCAGAACCAATCACAAAGAAGGACAGAATTACAAACAAATCAATCAGGCCTCTGGAACAGAAACGGAGGCTTGGCATGAGAGACTCAGGGAGTCCTGGAAGGTGGGGAACCCACCAGGCTGGAGAGCTCTGCACTGAACTGTCCGTGGTGCTGAACCAGCTCAGGAGATGGGATGGCGGTACTGGCACTTTGTGTGTGTGTGTGTGTGTGTGTGTGCGCGCGCGCGTGGCGCGTGCACATCTAGAACCCACAACCACATGAGCTTATGAGGGTCTTCTTCCTTTACAAGCACGAGAACGGAGAGACGTGGCTGTTGGGAGTGGTGGGTTTAATTGGAGTGCTCATACTTTACCTAAAGAGTAGAATTTGGGCATGGTGACATACGTCTTCACTCTAGCACCTACAAAGCCTGAAATGAGGAGATCATGAGTTTGAGGCAAGCCTGGGATACATGACAGAGAAAAAACTAAAATTCAAAATAAAGAGGAGGGTGAAACTTCGCAGCTCCAGCTGTCGGAGGCCACGTGGGAACATGAGGTTGACATCCGTGGTCAGAGCATGTGGCAGGAGCTGTGAGTCGCTTCCCAGGGATTGCTTTGATTTAGACACTGGCATCTCATTTTAGAAGTCCTTTTCAAGATGGGGAAATCAAGGTCCAGAGAGGGCAGGAATCTTGCCCAGTGTAGCTCAGCGTACTGGCCACATTCCAAGCCTCCAGGCCCACCATCTTTGCCCAGCTCTGTGCTTCCCCCCTCCCCCCAGCACGCTTCCCTACTCTACCCCAGAGTGAGGAATGCCAGGCGACTGGATGGGATGAGAGGGCAGATGTTTGAGCAGGCAAATCCCAAACTGTGATTATTCCATTACATCTCCATTAAGCTCACGTGCTGGGCCTCTGGACAGGGGAGAGAGGGAGGAGGCAGCAGCCCGGGAGGGGTGGGGACAACTTTGCTGTTGTGCCAGCCTCCAGGAGGCTTCAGGAGGCCCCACCTGCAGTGTGGTTCCATGTAGGGCATGCTGTCGCTGGGCTAGGAGCCAACTGTGAACTTTACCTTTTGTCCCAGCCCAGCACACAGAGCAAACTCAAGGCTCTCACTCGAGCCAGCGGCCCCAACCTCGCCTGCAGGCAGCGCCGGGGCACCTGAAGAGCCAGGTCCACCTTCCCACCTTCCCACTCTTGCTCTACCCTGGGGCCGCTGACCCTCACCCCTGGGCTGATGTGTCTTTCTCCCTACAGTGCTGGAGACACTGTCTGCTGTGGGTGGATCAACAAGGCCATCTCAGAGGAGACCAAAGAGGAAATAAGAGGCCCCAGTGCCTAATGGGACTTATCAATTATGATCTTGGGCCATATTTCTTTGAGGGGTGATTGTTTCACGGAGTCTGACATCTCATATAGCTTTAAATTACTCACAACCGGGACGGCTTACAAGATAGCAGTAAAATCGGGAGGGGATGGCGCAATGTAATTATAGTATGGAAATGATGTTGATCACTGAAGCAGGGAGCAGACCTTGAGACAGAGCCCGGCCTGGCCGCCCATCCCCCACCTACCTCCAGTCCTGCTCTGGGCCGCAGCCTCCCACCAGGAAACATGGGGGTGGTCTCATTCCAGCTCTGGGCTGGAAGGAGGTGGGGTCATGAGGAACATTAGGTCAGGTTGGTGCAGGTGCTTCCAAGGGCGCATACCATGGAAGTCCACGGCTGGGGAGACTGAGGCTGCAGGGTCCAGCCAATGCCCCTGGTGGAAATTTCCAAAATACTTACCACATGTCAAGAATCATGCTAGGATTGGAACTCACACAGCTTCTCCCTCTCTCCCCCCTTCTTTCTTTCATCCATACATTCGTCCACTTGTCCACCCACCCGTCTACACACACGCGCACACACACACACACACGTCCATATGTCCATCCATCTACACATACGTGCACACACACGCACACACATGTCCACTTGTCCACCCACCCATCTACACATTTGTGCACACACACGCACACACATGTCCACTCATCCATATGTCCACCCATCCATCTACACACACATACACACACACACACACACATGTCCATTTTTCCATATGTTCATCCATCCATCTATACATACATACACACACATGTCCATTTGTCCGTATGTTCACCCATCCATCTATACATACACACACACACATGTCCATTCGTCCGTATGTTCATCCATACATCTATACACACACACACACACACACACACGTCCACTTGTTCATATGTTCATCCATACATCTATACACACACACACACAAATGCACATTTTTCCATATGTTCATCCATCCATCTATACATACACACACACGCATGTCCATTCATCCATATGTTCATCCATACATCTATACATACACACATACACACACACAAATGTACATTTTTCCATATGTTCATCCATCCATCTATACACACATACATACACACACATGTCCATTTTTCCATATGTTCATCCATCCATCTATACATACACACACACACACAAATGTACATTTTTCCATATGTTCATCCATCCATCTATACACATATACATACACACGCATGTCCATTCATCCATATGTTCATCCGTCCATCTATACACACATACACACACACGTCCATTCATCCATATATCCACCCATCCACCTAAACACACACACACACACACACACACACACACACACACACACACACGTCCATTTGTCCATACGTTCATCCATCCATCTATACATACATGCATAACATATACATATACCTGTCTGTCCATCCACATACTCATCCCTCTATCTACACGTATACACACATACATCTGTTCATCCCGCCTCTCCCTCTCCACCTGCTGAGTACATCTCTATGCCAAGCACCATGTGAGGCACAGATACTTGATACTCTCTGAGAATGTACTATAGCAAGCAGTGTGCCACGATCCAGACAGAGAAAACAGGGTCTGCACCACTCTTAACACGGACTGATGGGGCTAGAGAGACGGTTCAGCCGTGAAGGGCCAGGCTCACAGTCAACACCATTTGATGTTCAACTAGCTGGCGGTGCTGCTGACTGATCACATTCCCCAGCCTCCCTTGCAGCTAGGTGTGGCCACATGACTGGGTTAGAGCCGGTGGAATGTGAGCAGAAATGACATGGTCCAGTCTTTGTCCTGGCCTTACGATCTGCCTGCACTATCCATGCCGCTTCTCCTAGCCATCTGTTGGGTTCGAGAGCCTTGGGCGAGTCAAAGAGGCTATTTATGAAGCCAGCAGACCCACTGTGAGGCTGGTTTTCAGTGTATTTTTCCTGCCCAGCCATAGCTGGCCAGCATATTCTATCATCAGCTAAGCAAGATAAACCTGCACTTCCTGAGCTGAGGAGACAGATCTGGGGCTTGTGGGTACGGACGTTACGACGTGGACGCCCATCTGTGCCGTCCCTGGCTCCAGACTGCGGCTCTACGGCTTACTGACTACAGAAGCGTGCTCCGTACCTCACGCGCCTCCACACTGCAGAAGGACCGGAGGAATCGTTGGTTATTTTCACAAACACCTGCCAGGCAATTCGATGCCCTAGTCGGGTTAAGCTTTGGGGGCATGAATAATGAGTCACCCAAACTCTTCATCCTCTTCCAGATGTGGGGCCCTGGGTCAGATATAAACATGGTTCCTGTCCCCAGGGGTTCACTATCAGCTGGTAGTGCAGTGTGGAATATGCACAGATAGAATGTTCTATGGGATTCCACGGCAACACGGGAAACTTGAGGCTGAGGGCCACCAGGCGAAAGCAGGAAAGTTTTCAAATTCAGTGGGGGTTTTAGGTTTGGACTTTGATATACATCTTAGTTGTGGTTTCTATTGCTCTGATGAAACACCATGACCAAAAGAAGTTGGGGAGGAGTGGCTCCCACTTCCACATCGTAGTCCATCACTGAAGGAAGTCAGGACAGGAACTCAAGCAGAGCAGGAGCCTGGAGGCAGGAGCTGACGCAGAGGCCATGGAGGGGTGCTGCTCACTGGCTTGCTCTTCATGGCTTGCTCAGTCAGCTTGCTTATAGAATTCAGGACCACCTGACCAGGGCTGGCCCCACCCACAGTGGGCTGGGCCCTCCCCCATCAATCCCTAATTAAGAAAATGCCCTGCAGCTGGGTCTTAGGGAGGCATTTTCTCAATAGAGGTTCCCTCCGTTCAGATGACTCTCACTGTGGTTGGTATGAAAGTAAATGAACATAAGTTTCCCAGATGGAGAACGTGTAGAGGAAAAATCCAAGCAGAGGCCAGGAAATGGCAGATGCAGAGGCAACGTGAGACACGGGGTGAGGACTGGGGCTCAGAGTTGCTGGGCGGGTGAGCAACTTGCTCAGGGTCAGTATGCTCCTCTAACCTGCAGGGTTTGTGGGTGTAAGCGACGGGGTCTTGGGCTTGGCTTCTCACCACCTGGGACTGAGGTAGAGCAGCCTCTCTGTGTACTTGTGCCCCTCCCCCTGTGAGTGGAAACTGTCTTGTTCCATGAAAATTTATTCATGGGGGTGTGACCTCTGACACAACCAGACAACCATTATCCTCCTAGTCTGAATAAGCAAACTGGTGATCTGAGAGGCACACGGCCCAGTCAAGTCATAAAGCTGTGTTCCTTGGGTTGGCACTTCATGCCGTGGTCCTTGCTGAACAGGGAATGGTTCCCAAACCCAATGGGGCAGAAGTTCAGTAGCCTCTGGGGGTGCTTGTAGTCAAAAACGACCAGTGAGTGTTCTGTCCCTAGATCTCGATCTCTCTCTCTCTCTCTCTCCCTCTCTCTCTCCCTCCCTCTCTCTCTCTCTCTGCCTCTCTTTCTCTATCTGCTGAAGAGCTCCAGGGTAGGCAGGGGGTGTCCTAGCGGGCCCCAGCCTGAGCTATGCTGGGAAGAGGTAAATCTCTCTCTGAACCAACATTAACACAGGCTTGGCAGGCTCTGGACAGCCCAAGAGTGATTATACCAAGGGACGCTGGGAGGGAAGATTGAGCAGAGGGGGTGGTGTGGGTGCACATGCCAGGTAACGCCTCGAGAATATATAGCATCCAGGCAGGCAGGCAGCCGAGGTGGGGGACGCGGTGGGGATAGGGGTGGGGTGGGATGAGGTGGGGGCTGTGGTGGGGGCAGCATCCGTCTGTAAATCTACCGGCTAGATCCCAGCCCACAGAGCTTGGGGTCAGACACCAAGGCCACCTACTTCAGCTGTGTGGCGGGATGCCAGACACACACTTCCTGGGCTCCTACTTGGTGCCAGGCACTGGGGGTCCAGGGCTGACGTCCACACAACCCGGTCCTCTGGCGCTCACAGAGCAGCAGTTTGACTGGATATATTAAGTAGAAAATTGCTTCGGGAAGAGAAGAGAGAGCCTGAGGGTCTGCGATGCTGGGGTCCTGGAAGAGCTGACTTTGAGAGGAGGCTGACAGGTTGTGTTGGGGTGACTGTGAGTGTTGGGGTGACTGAGTGTGCATGTATGTGGCAGGAGAGCAGAGCAGAGACAGTGGATGTGGGGACATCCGAGCACAGGTGTGGCGAGGTTTGATCTGTGCGGTGTCAGGACGCAGAGGTCCTGTTAGGTCGGTGTCAGGACGCAGAGGTCCTGTAACGTAGGTGTTAGGATGCAGAGGTCCTGTTAGGTCGGTGTCAGGACGCAGAGGTCCTGTTAGGTCACTGTTAGGACGCAGAGGTCCTGTTAGGTCACTGTTAGGACGCAGAGGTCCTGTTAGGTTGGTGTTAGGACGCAGAGGACCTGTTAGGTCAGTGTTAGGACGCAGAGGACCTGTTAGGTCGGTGTTAGGACGCAGAGGACCTGTTAGGTCACTGTTAGGACGCAGAGGACCTGTTAGGTCAGTGTTAGGACGCAGAGGACCTGTTAGGTCAGTGTTAGGACGCAGAGGACCTGTTAGGTCAGTGTTAGGACGCAGAGGACCTGTTAGGTCACTGTTAGGATGCAGAGGTCCTGTTAGGTCAGTGTTAGGATGCAGAGGACCTGTTAGGTCACTGTTAGGACGCAGAGGTCCTGTTAGGTCACTGTTAGGACGCAGAGGACCTGTTAGGTCAGTGTTAGGATGCAGAGGACCTGTTAGGTCGGTGTTAGGACGCAGAGGACCTGTTAGGTCGGTGTTAGGACGCAGAGGTCCTGTTAGGTCGGTGTTAGGACGCAGAGGACCTGTTAGGTCGGTGTTAGGACGCAGAGGACCTGTTAGGTCAGTGTTAGGACGCAGAGGACCTGTTAGGTCGGTGTTAGGACGCAGAGGACCTGTTAGGTCAGTGTTAGGACGCAGAGGACCTGTTAGGTCAGTGTTAGGACGCAGAGGACCTGTTAGGTCGGTGTTAGGATGCAGAGGACCTGTTAGGTCGGTGTTAGGACGCAGAGGACCTGTTAGGTCGGTGTTAGGACGCAGAGGACCTGTTAGGTCGGTGTTAGGACGCAGAGGACCTGTTAGGTCGGTGTTAGGATGCAGAGGTCCTGTTAGGTCGGTGTTAGGACGCAGAGGTCCTGTTAGGTCACTGTTAGGATGCAGAGGTCCTGTTAGGTCGGTGTTAGGACGCAGAGGACCTGTTAGGTCAGTGTTAGGACGCAGAGGACCTGTTAGGTCAGTGTTAGGGTGCAGAGGTCCTGTTAGGTCGGTGTTAGGATGCAGAGATCCTGGTGTGAGTGGGCAGGAGGTGTCCAGTGGAGTAGAGAAAGTCTGCAACAGCTGCCACCTCCCCATGGAACCATGGAATCCTCAGGTTCTGACCAGTTTCTCCAAGGTGTAAGCTATACGCTTCCTTATTGTTGAGGAAGGCACTGCAGCAGTTTGCCTGGTGTCACATAGTAGGCCTGGTGTCACACAGTAGGTCTGTTTAATCCTGAAGGTAAAGACTGAATGTGGCTTTCCTGGTTCAGAACTCTTGGATTCTGAGATGCAAAGGACTGCCCTCATTCCCCCTGCGTGTAGCACAGGAGAGAGTGTGAGAGGCCGTGAGAGCTCGTGGAATTTGGAAGTCAGAAGATGTATTATGTGAGGGAAGAGCCCAGGGCCACGGCCTTCAGGGTGTCTGAAGGAATGATCTGGCCATGGAGAGCCAGGCACCTCAGACCACCAAAGCAGGGAAGTGGGCCCAGGAGGGGTCACTGCCTTCAGTGTCCTTTCCAGGAATTAAATTCCTGGAATTTAATTAATTTAATTCCAGGAATTAAAAGGAAACAGCAGAAATGAAAGAAAGACCTAGGGTGGTTTCCTCGGTGTCTTCTTTCCCGGGATGTGGGGAGAAGACCTGGATCTGCTTTTCCGCGTTGCAGGGTCAGCTCAGCCAAAGTGATGGTGCCCGGGGACACCAGTGGCATAGTTCAGCCAGCTAGCCACAGCCCACGGCTAAACCAGACCTGGGCCTGGAATGGTGAAGGTTCCCATGGGATCTGCCATGTAGAGCTCACTACTTTGCTCAGGGTACTGTGAACTTCCCTTGTTGAGAACCTACTATGTGTCGCTTTTCAAAATGACACTCCTTTTCTCTTCCACGCCTGCAAGCCTGCCATGTGTGCGGACAGGGATTGGAGAGGCCTTGTGTTCTGCCTGAGACTTGTCTTGACCTCATACCTTAATTCTTGGTTAAGTCCGGACACAGGAAACCACCTCTCCCTCGCCTTGGTGATGTCCCCTGCCCGGTTGTTCCTGGTGCTCTTAACATAATGGTGGCTTGAGACATCCCTTCCCTTCCCAGCTCAGTTCTGGGGTTGGTCACTGGCACACTCTGCCTTCTTGGGATGACTAAGGGCAAAGGTCAGGAGGGAGGGATTTGTGGTGGTGATATGAGCTGGCGTTGGAAGGAGGATCTTGGGACAGTCAAGTCCAGCCCGGGCCCCAGATTCCGCCCCGCCCCTGGAAATGGGGTAAGACATCAGTTTGACCCTCTTTCTTCTCCTTCTGCAAGGTGACTGCCCCTCCCAAGCAAGGCTCTTCTAGGTGTGCAAGGGACTGATGGCAAACCTCGGAGGAGCCTTCCAGAACACATCTCCAGACTCAGACCCAAGCCCTTTCTGCAAGCCATGTTGTCTGCCTATGGTCTCTGCATCCTTCTGAGTTTCCTGTTCCTTCAACTTCCCCTTGGGACCAGAGGTGTGATCCCATCCCCAGACCTGGCTCCCTTGCGTATAAGCACAAATCCCTTCAGCCTAATACCAGCTTGACTCAAAGGGTCAAGTCTGAACGTGTGTGTGCACAAGAGTGTGTGTGTATGTGTGTATATGTGTGCACATGCATGTGTGTGTGCATGCAACTGTGTATGTGAATGTGTACATGTGCATGTGTACATGTAGGTATGTATGTGTGAAAGCATGTGTGCCTGCATTTGTGTGTGCATGCATGTGTGTGTATGTGTGCCTGCATGTGTGTGTATGTGTACATGTGCATGTGTGCATGTAGATATGTATGTGTGAGAGCATGTGTGCCTGCATTTGTGTGTGCCTGCATGTGTGTGTATGTGTGCCTGCATGTGTGTGTATGTGTGCATGTTCACATATGGTGTGTGTGCATGTGTGCATGTTCACATGTGTGTGTGTGCAAACGTGTACTGTGCACCTATGTGTGTGCTAGCATGTAAAAGCGAAAGGTAGATAATGGGTTTCTTCTGTTGTCACTTTTTACCTTAATTTTTATTTTTGAGACAGGGTCTCTCGCTGAGCCTGGAGCATGTTGCTTCAGACGCTGGCTGGCCAGCAAGCTCCCGGGATCCTGCTGTGTCCGAGTCCCTAGCTCTGGGATTGCAGGAACACACGGTGTGCTGGAGATCTGAACTGAGCCATCTCCCACACCCCACAGAGGTTTCTGCAGATGAACAGGAACGCTGCCAAGAGCCTGCAAAGGTGAGCACGGAGCAGCAGACTTCGCATCTGGGGAGGTGCTGGGGTGCAGGTCATGTGCCCCAAGATTGCTCAGGCTGATGAGCGGTCAATGGCTTCCTGACTTTGAAAGTGATCTGTAGCAGGGCCTGTGGCATCCTGGTCTTGGGTGATGTCATAGGGAACCATTAGCCTGGTAATTACACCGAGAGCCGTCGCAATCTCGTCCTCAGCAGGGTCATTAATGCAAGACAACCACACCAGTAAATGTCTCATTAGTCTTATTTTAGACTTATGTATTTTTCAGAGCTACAGAATTTTAATAGTCTGCCTCCCCCTCCCTCTGCTGCCACATTAATATCTATTCCACACGCTAGGCTCTTCCATCAGCCGCTCTGCCCTGCTGCTCTGACTCAGGCCCCACAGAGGGAGATCAGGAGAGGAATGGAGAGCCAAGCGGGGTCTGTTAGGCTGGATCTCGCTTCCTTCACCAGGCCCAGCTCCGTGGCTGGCCCCAGTCTCCCTCACAGCTCCAGAGACCCCACTTTGGTTGGCAGTTCCATCTTTAATATCATTCATTTTTTGAGGTTTTATCTTACGTGCATAGGTACCTTGCCTGTATGTGTGTCTGAACACCATGTGTGTGCAGTACCCATGGGGGCCAGAAGAGGGCATTAGATCCTCTAGAACTGAAGTTACAGACAGTTGTAAGCTGCCGTGTGGGCGCAGGGAACCAAAACTAGGCCTGGGAAGCGCAGCCAGTGTTCATAATTGAAGAGTCATCTCTCCAGCCCCTCTGTGTTTAATTTTAATCCCTTTCACCTTTGACATAACTGTTAGAGAAGTGAATTCTTATTACTGAAGGGGGAAGTCCTGTGACTTCCAGGTAAGGAAAAGGACCCCCCCCTTCTCTGTTCTCAGTTGTTCTCCCCCCCCCTCGGCCTGCTATGGACAGGACCTGTCCCCCAAGGGCCTGTTCATGTGGCTGTCCCCTCTGCCTCTGGCATTTGCCTCTACCACTTCCTGCTCTCTACTCCACCCCTAGGGAGCTCCCGTCTACTCTCCAGATAGCAGAGCCAGCTCCACTCCTTCTGGGAGTCCTTGGTGCTCTCCTCCTGACTCCGACACTCGACACCGTAGACGCTCGATGCCACAGTTCCCACAGTGAACTCTCGGTTCCAGATGCTTTTCCAATGCCAGGTGCCAGAGAAGAACATTGGTGGGTATCCCTACTAGTACTTACACGAGTAATCGGTAACATACATAGTTGGGCATACGAACCTGTGCTTGTGCTTTTCAACCCTCTCCCATCACCACACTAAGTCATACAACAAGATCAATAGTCTCCACCAGTGGAAGAGTGACGTCATCTGCCTGGCAGGGTGGCAGGGCCCACCTGGCAGCACTCCACCATGTAGATCAGACTTGGAGAAGACCTCAGGCAGCGGGCACTACAGAGGGTGTAGCAACCTGTTGAATGAGTGTGTGGGCAGACGGGAGGCTGGAGATTTGTTGGGTACATGGAAATGGAGGATGGGTCTCTGAACAGACGGGTGGACGGATGGGTGGGTGGGGAATAGATGGGTTGGTTGATGGGCATATGTGTGAGTGAGCAGGCTGTTGTGGGTGCCTAGCAGGGTGGGTGGATGGATGTATAGGTAAGTGGATGAATAACAGCCCCCACGTTTTTTAAAATGTTTTAAATATTGCTGAAATTATGCAATGTGATTTTATTCCTGATTTTCTTCTGTATCTTCATTTTTCTATATGTTAATGATGCAGTACTTTTGTGTTGTGTGCAGCAGGCAGATTAACTCGCTAATTTCATTTGGTTTTGCCTTTGGGAATCTGGTACTTCTGAAATGTCAGGATATACCAGTATCAGGCTCTAGCACCAGGCTCTAACCAAGCTCTAACCAGGCTCCAGCACCAGGCTCTAACCAGGCTCTAACCAGGCTCTAACCAGGCTCTAGCACCAGGCTCTAACCAGGCTCCAGCAGCAGGCTCTAACCAGGCTCTAGCACCAGGCTCTAACCAGGCTCTAGCACCAGGCTCTAACCAGGCTCTAGCACCAGGCTCTATCACCAGGCTCTAGCCAGGCTCTAGCACCAGGCTCTATCACCAGGCTCTAACCAGGCTCTAGCACAAGGCTCCAGCACCCGGCACCTCTGTGGTTCACTGTTGTGTCACCATCTCAGAGTGATCATGTGACTGTGGCAAGATGTGACATCATCTCTCCTTGTCTTAGCTTCCGCAGCTATAAAGCAGGTGGAAGCCAATGAGGTTCAAAGACTCCCGTGGCGTGTGGAGGGTGTGCTGGTGGCCCTGAAATGCTACTGACACCTCCCCTGTTTCGATGAGGGGCATCAGGGGATGCAGCCCCTGTTGTATCTCATCCAGGTGGACACATTTTCTTTTTCCCCTTGGGACTGGCAATGTGGGGAAGCCATTCTCCAAACATGCCTGACAGCCACATGAGCACACCCACCTCCCTATCATGGTCCCCAACTCTTGATAGCAGAATGAGACAGGACTCAGTGATCAGGGAAGCCTAGACTGTCACTCTGTCCCTCAAAAACAGGGACAGCTTTGGGAAGTGGGTTCCTTTGTGAAATATGATGAGACCACGGGCTTGAGGGAGGCGGGTGAGCATGTCCGTAGGGAACACCATCTTTAGACACACATGTTCCCTGTGCGCGGCGCCTGCCATGCGGCATGCTGGTCTTCGGTACTGGGACTCTGGCACTGCATTCTGGTGATTGGGTAGGGGAAGAAGGAGAGACAGAGGGAAAGGGGTCCTAAGGAGGAACCCCAAAGGAGACTCTCTCTCTTGCACCTGTCAGCACTGCTCTGAAACGCTCCAGTCTTAGGACTTTAGCCGAGAGAGAGAGACAGAGAGACAGAGAGACAGAGAGACAGAGAGAGACAGAGAGAGACAGAGAGACAGAGAGACAGAGACAGAGAGATCCTTGCAGGATAGGTGGTCAGGATTCCATACTATAGCCATCCATGCATAGCAAGTACTGAGTGTGAAATCTTATAAACACTTTCTTTTTCCTGATGTGTGGCTCAGGGCTTTGGAGGGCGCTGGTGTGGAAGGCGTCTGGGTCGGAGTCACATGTCACAGCACCTGGAGAGCAGAGACTGGCCCCTGGTCCCCTGTCCTGGCCCCTGGTCCCTGTCCTGGTCCCCTGTCCTGGCCCCTGGTCCCCTGTCCTGGCCCCTGGTTCCTGTCCTGGCCCCTGTTGTTTCGCCTGGGCCCTGCCCACAGGATAGATCCACCCACATGAAAGGGCTCTTCTCGCCCAGGCTAATCCTCCGGAAACCCCCCTGCAGAGATGCCCTATCACTTCAGCTCAGAGACCCTTGAAGTTTGGGGGCCTTTCCACCGGAACATACGACCACCGGGCATGGTGGACCCCTATGTTTCCAGCGCACACGTGCAGAGACTGACACGGTTTGCGTGTGAGCCAGGGTACGGGTCTGTTGAATGAGTGAAGCCCCATTTCACCCGCAGAAGCAGCTGTGAGTGGGAGCTGTCTGGAGAGCCAAGCAGAGCTCACTTTATGGTGCTGGCCCAGGGCCATCCATAATGGAGAAACGAGCGGAGGCACCATTGACTCTGCCTTGGCCAGTGACGGATCAATCTCTGCGAAGATCAGAAGCCAAGACCTCAGGGCAGAGCGTCCTCCCGGAGAGCTGTGGAGAGAAGAGTCAGCTATTCACAGCCCTGGGTAGCGAGCTCAGGAGACTGCCCCAAGGGATGTTCTGATGATATTGGGGACACACCCCAAGCCAGGCTGTGGCTGGCTCAGAGTGGCCGCAGGGCCACCGGTCTCCGAGTCTGGACAAGGGACGCACAGTGAATCTGTTCACCGGGGGAGTAAGCGAGCAGAGGAGAGGGCAGAGGGCGAGAGAGGTCGGAGCCGAGTCGGCCAGATGTGTGGCGGGTGCAGAGGGACAGGGGCCACACAAGCAGCCCTTGCCTTTTGGGTCTGGCAACATTTTGGAGACAGGAAAGAACTATTGTTGCAGCCCCAGTCTGGGGTCACCCGATCACCTTCTCTTTTTCTCCTTCCTGTTCAGCTCCTCACTTCCCTCAGAGGGGAGATGGCTCTTTTAAGGGACCATGCTGCCATCACCCGCTCCTGGGGCGTGGAAACTCCGCGCCCTCCGGTTCTCATCCTCTCCAGTGCACACACAGGAGTGTAGTGGCTCACCAAGGAAGACACGGAGGCATATTTCATAACTGCAAATCCTGCCAGACCTCAGCAGAGGGAACCACCATCCTGGCCGGAGCTGTACTCACAGTGGAACCCCGAGTGTCTGAGCTCAGGTGTTCTTATTGATCCAGAACTCCTCAGGTGTCTACTGATAGCACATGCAGATGATTGGCAATCAAACATCCCCCACAGAACCCCAACACCTGCAGGCAATACAGAACGCCAAGACCTAGGCAGCCCCTCACCCAACAGTGCATAAAACATTTTATACACACCTAACACTTCATAATATACGTAGCAACACAGGCGCTCCAGAGGCTGCTCTCCTCTCTCTTGCCAAGGGCTCAGGGGACACAAACAGAATTCCCATACATGACCTTGGGCTTCGGGGGCGTGGCCTGCTCTCACAAGGTCACAGTGATCCTGCAGCTCTAGGAAGTGGCCAGAGAGGACAGTCTGGGGATTTAGGATCAAGTTAAGATCTGGCTGGATGCAGGACGCGGTTAGATGGAGATGCTCTGGAGAGAGGCTGGCGAGACACTGGGACCAGCGCCAACTCCAACCTTGGTCCTGGCAAGTTCTCTATCCCCTGCCTCATCCCTCTACCCCTCTGCATCCTGGGAGGGGAGGAGAGAGAAAGGGAGTGGACAGGCCATCTGCAGCACTGTAGGGTAGCTCAGGGACTAACCACATCTCCACAACTCCTTCATTTGCAAAATGAAAGATTGCCACCATTAACAGTAACATCCCAAATCCCCTTTCTCCCCAGCCTTCTTCCACCCACTCTCCTTTCTGTCTCCGTGAATTTAGTAATTCTGGGGCCCTCATCTAAGTGGGTTGTAGTTCTTAGATGGATTAGATTCACTTATGGTACGTATGTCTTCAAGATTTTTTTCTCCATCACATCAAGTGTTAGAATTTCCTTTTAAGGATTATATAGTGTTCCACCATTTGGATATACCACATGGTGCTTATTCAACCACTCTTCAACGAGCACTTGAGACATTCCTTAATATTTACACATTTTTCCCCTTTTTTGAGGTAAGACCTGACTCTGTAGCTCAAGCTGGCCTCAAACTAATAATCTTTGTGCTTCAGCCACCCAGGTGCTGCATCACAGGTGTGAGTGAGCTTTCTTTGTTTTTAAAATTTTATTGTGTGTGTGTGTGTGTGCGCGCGCACACGTGCATGCGTGTGTGTATGTGTGTGCGTGTGTGTGCATGTGTGTGTGTGTGCATGTGTGTGTGTGTGTCTGTGCATGTGTGTGCGTGTGTGTGTACATGTGTGTGCATGCATGTGTGTGTGTTGGTGTGCATGTGTGTGCGCGCGTGTGCATGTGTGTGTGTATGTGCATGTGTGTGTGTCTGTGCATGTGTGTGCGTGTGTGTGTACATGTGTGTGCGTTGGTGTGTATGTGTGTGCGCGCGTGCATGTGTGTGTATGTGTCTGCATGTGTGTATATGTGTCTGTGTGCACGCGCGTGTGCGTATGTGTCTGTGCATGTGTGTGTGTGTGTCTGTGCATGTGTGTGCGTGTGTGTGTACATGTGTGCGTGCGCACACGTGCGTGCATGTGTGTATGTGCGTGCGTGCGTGTGTGTATGTGTGTGCGTGTGTGTGCATGTGTGTGTGTGTCTGTGCGTGTGTGTGCGTGTGTGTGTACATGTGTGTGCTTGCATGTGTGTGTGTTGGTGTGCATGTGTGTGCGCGCGTGTGCATGTGTGTCTGTGCGTGTGTGTGCGTGTGTGTGTACATGTGTGTGCTTGCATGTGTGTGTGTTGGTGTGCATGTGTGTGCGCGCGTGTGCATGTGTGTGTGTATGTGTCTGCATGTGTGTATATGTGTCTGTGTGCACGTGCGTGTGCGTATGTGTCTGTGTGCATGTGTGTGTGTGTGTCTGTGCATGTGTGTGCATGTGTGTGTACATGTGTGCGCGCGCACACGTGCGTGCGTGTGTGTATGTGTGTGCGCGTGTGTGCATGTGTGTGTGCATGTGTGTGTGTGTCTGTGTGCACGCGCGTGTGCGTATGTGTCTGTGTGCATGTGTGTGTGCGTGTTTGTGTGCATGTGTGTGTGTGTCTGTGTATGTGTGTGTGTGTCTGTGTGTGTACACAGCTCCTCAGCCATTCCCACTCCACCGGCCCACACTTCACTGTCTTCTTTCCTGTCTGGTGGTGTCACCAGTGGGATTTGCATCATCCATCATTAAGCGAAGGCCTCGACTGACCCAGGCAGGAGTCTGTTGTTTTCTCTGGATGGTGGTTAATCCACCTCTCGAGAGCTCACTGTTCCTCTGGTCACCCAGAATCTGAGTGCTCTGAAAGCTGGGGTCCCCATCTGTTTACCCTCTCCACCTCCTACTGCTGTGCTCTGAATCTGGCCACGAAGCTCAGACTGTGGCGTGGTCCCCAGTGCAGAGGTGAAGCAAGGGGTGGACATTTGAGGACTCACTGCCTCTTCCTTAAAATATTCTAGTATATTATTTTTGTGTATGTGCATGTTCATGGGCTTGCAGGTGTGTGCACGTGTGTGCACGTGAAGGCAAGAGGTCAGCCTCAGCTGTCATTTCCTGGGAGCCGCTCCCTCGCTCTTTGAAACAAGGTCTCACACCACCCTCTTGCTTCTGTGAAACTGTGTGAGTGATAAACGTCTGTCATCGACTCTGGCATTTGACTGCTTGGTCCTCCAGCGTGTGGGGAGGCTTAGGAGGCGTGGCCTGGCTGGAGGAAGTGTGTCACTGGGGTGGGTTGTTTTGGGAGCTTAAAGACGTGTGTGTCGTTTCTCTTTCTCTGCTTCCTGTTGTAGTGAGAGATGTGAGTTCTCAGCTCTGCCTGTTGACATACTACTCTGCCCTGGAGGTAACAGACTCTTATCCCTCTAGAATCGTAAGATCAAAACAAACCCCTGTCTGTGAACTTCCGTGGTCCTGGCATTTATCACAGAAGAGTAACGAATACAACGGCCCAATCTCAGATACCGTGTCCTATCGTAGAGACGGAGACCAGAGGAAGACTGACCGACAACACCTGGTTCAGGAGATGAAGCAGTGACCACTCACATTTGACAGGCCTGCTTTCCCCTCTGCTACAGAGGCCCCCGGGCTAGACCTGGGCCCTAGACCTGGGCAGGAGCCATTCATGGCCACCAATACCTTGTTGAAGAAGGAGGGTGGGCCCCTTGGGCTTGGTCCCTGAGCATTGGTTCTGTCCGCCATCCATCCCTGTCTACCCTGCAGTCAGAGCCGCAGCCCAGATACGCAAGACGAATGCTGACCGCAGACCCTGCCTGTCGCTGAGGCCGGGGTTCTGGTCATGGTCCAGGACATCGAAGATGAGGGTTGGGGACCTGGT
Organism: Cricetomys ansorgei; assembly: GCA_026225945.1. Lineage (NCBI taxonomy): Eukaryota > Metazoa > Chordata > Mammalia > Rodentia > Nesomyidae > Cricetomys > Cricetomys ansorgei. The sequence continues at coordinate 2,677,411 of JAMJFZ010002594.1, forward strand.
GTAGCTGGTTCTCAACTCTGTACCCCTTTTTTCACCGAATGACTGAGATGTATATAGCATACAGCAGGTGCTCAATAAACACCTTCTCAGTGGAAAATTGGTGAGAGAGAGAGAGAGAGAGCTGAAGCTGGCAAGGTCTCAGATTTGATGTGTCTTAGAGACAATGGGCCAGCCTCTGGGAGCCCGGGCTCCAGCTGGGGACTCAGAGATGTTCGGGAGCTGGCACTGAGGTGTGTGGGCTCCGCACACTGAGCGCTCGCTCCCTGTGGCTGCCATAGCACTGCACACAGTATGGCCTCACCGATAGAAATGTACTCGTTCCCTGCCGGCGGAGGGAAACGGGACTCTGATATCAAGGTGTGCGTGAGGCAGCTTCCTGCCTGTTTCAAAACACCCGGGATGTTCTGCTTGGAAAATATGAATGGTGGACTCAGCTCGCGGCTCCACGGTGTCAGTTTGTGCTCACCAGGCTCTGTTCCTTTTGGGCCTGTGACATGTGAGTACGCTGTGGTAGGGCATGTTGTATAGAGGGTTGCTCATCATCTGACTCTTAAAGGTCCTGGCAAACCCCCAGCAGCCCCAGAGGCTGGAGACCAAGCCGCTGAGAGACACAGAGCACACAGAGCAGGCCGGCTCTGTCTGAAGCACCCAGGGCGTAGCTAGGAATCTCTGCGTTTCCCTGGCTTGGATACACACCAGGGCCTTGGTCTCCACCTCCACACAGTGCTCCCTGTGTGTGCTCCCCTCGGGAGGGTTGGTATGGAAGGGCTTCCATTCTCTCCCCTGTTCACACAGACCTGCTTCACTCCAACACCTGCCTGGGTCCTGCTTCTCTTCCAGATTGGTCTGAGCTCCAACCTGACTACGGAAATGCTCTTAACCTTCCCAACCTCAAATGCCCTGTCATGCACTGCTCTGATCCTGCATACCAGCAGGCGCAATCCATGCCGAGTCTTAGCTGTTCTCTCTGGTATGCAGTAGGTGTATAATATAGATCTTCCCAACCCCTCTGCCTGCCCAGGGGCTGGGGAAGTCTCATCTCTGTTTGCAGAGTGGCTGCCAGCCCATGGGGACATGTCGCCTCCGGCCCTTTGTGGCTCCATTTGGAACGCTGCCCTTCACCTGGGGGTGTTGGGGGTGGGGAGACTGCTCCATCCCAGCAGGGTACCAGCCCTCAGTCCCATCACATCAGACAAGTGATGGAAGGAAATCAGTGGGAGGAAGAAGACAGATCGGGTGCCTCTGAGGGCCTGGCATTTCCCTCCAGATCTCTAGATTTCCATATATTTGAAAACCTAATATAAACAACAGAGGAGAAATTTGCATCTCAGGCAGCAAGAGGTGAAAAATCGAGGCGGCACGACGTATCGCCGTGTGGAAGAGGGATGGCCATGTGGAGCCCAGCCTCTCTCCATGGCCCCTTGGCCCCTCGGTTGGTGGCAAACTCATTTCCTGGCAGAGGAGAGGGTTCGTCACTGGAACGTTTAGCAGGCATCCGTGTTCACGACCGCCTCTCCCGCCGCCCGAGATGCGCCCCTGCCTGCCTCCGTGCTATTTTATTAAGCCCCGCGATGCGGGTTTAATACAATATGTATGATGCTCACGGAGACAAATAAATTCTTATGTACTTTTCGGGATTCAGGGAGTTCTGATGGCGACGTGAGCGTTGTTGGCATTTTTGGAGAGACATTAACAGGATGATGTATCAAAATAAGCAACCCCAACCTGCGGTGATTTACGGTTACTTGTGAAATGGGCGAATTGGGAAGATATGTGGTTAATTACCAGATGTGTGCAGGGACGTGGGCCATGGGGCTCGATTCTGGCACAGGGTGAAGGGTGATTGGTGACATCTCCCTAGAGAGGCCCCTGTGTAAGGAAGCTCCAGTCCCGGGGGAGTCCGAGGGTGCTTGCTGTGACCAGAGAGGCTATTTCAGTTTTCTGAAGACTTCGCAAATCAAAGTGGCAGAGCCAGGACGGGAAGCGCCCTTGTGGCACCTGCAGTGCATCTGGAAGCTGCTTAAGGGCCGTCACAGTTTGACAGCCGCCTCTGACCCGGTCATCCTGCATAACCCCGGCTGTGCTGGGGTGGAGAAGAGCAGGCATGTACAAAGGCACTGGGGCTGGAATTTACCCGCAGGGGACCCGAGATGTCGGAGTGCAGCGCAGCGTATGTCTCAGACAGACAGAGGTGTGTGCACGTAGCCAGGGATGCCGGCTGTGGGAAGAGGCGTGGGGGCATTCTCACCAAACACCCTGCCTCTGCCTACTCTGTAACAGCTCCGCATGTCCGGTCCTCCATGTGTGATGCTTGTTTAGCTCTTGGCTGTGAAATCAGTCACCCTGGGGGTAAATATTGCATAATGGGGAGAGCACAGGATCTGGGTTCAAATCCTGCCTCTTCGTGGAGGGTTCACATCACACGCCTTAATTTCCCAGCCTGTGGGTATCAGAGGCTATGACCTCTCCTGGACAGGTGTGGAGACCTGGGGAGAAGCACTGAAGAGTGGGGACCACCTCAGAGTACATACATGGCTTTGTTCCCCTAGGTCCTGTCTTAAAAATGTCAGGCTTGGAACTTTGCTTCTGTCACAAGGGTCTTACTTCAAGCACGTCTTTATCCCTTACTGGGCCTCAGTTTCCCCATTTGCACAAAATGAACTGAAGAGCGATCGCCTGAAACCGTCAGCCAGTGTCTGGATTTGAAAGGGTCTCCAGCATCCGCGACCCGACAGTTGTATGGGGTCCCATCTGCCTTCTGCTTCTACGTGTCCGAAGCTACACAGCGTTAACGCTCTGTGACTCTCCAGCTTGCGGGTGAGTCACAGGGACACGGAGACTGCAAGGCTGTCACCCAGGTGAGGGATGGCAGGGAGTTTGTCAGAGCAGCCTTGGGGTGGCAGAGCCCCTGTGGCTGGTGGGGTACGAGTCTCTCCGGGGAACCTGAGCCCTCCGCTGCATTACGCTCAGCGCTGGAAGGGAGTCCAGAGCAGAAGATCTCAGGGCTGAGAAGAACAGCTGGCCAGCAGCAAGGCCCAGAGGCAACCTGAACACCCCCCCCCCGCCCGGGGCTGCTCAGCAGTGTCCCACTGCTCAGGGGAACATCAGGAAAAGGCTCTCGGGAAACAGGATTTATTGGGGCTGGGCACGAGTAGCGTCATGTCTCTGAGTGTCCTGCATTGTGAAGCCACTGCTAAGTGATACGTTTTGTGGGGAGACCCGAGCAACTGCTTACTCAGTTCAGATAGGGAACTGGTAACGGACCAATACGTTGCCACCAAGGTCCAACTTAATGAACCAGGGTGGTTTTCATTGGGGTTAGTTATAGGAGTGCGGGTGAAGGATACTTTCAAGTGCTCGGATGGATGACTCACCCGAAAGCCCCGCCCCCAGCCTCGTGATGACTCACCTAAGCTGGAGTCCTGGAGCTCCCTGCACAGCCTGACAGCAGCTGGGTAGGTCAGAGTCTCCTCTCCCCAGCAGGCTGCTCACATATCCAGAGGAGGGAGAGGCCTTGTGTACCTATCATTTTCAGGGACTTCCTGGGACTTGTGAATTGTTGACTTCTCAAATCTCATGAGCCTTCCTCAGGGAGTGAATATTTTAATTCAGAGAGAATTGCCACCCGGCAGTTTCTACCCATGGTGTCAACCTCTGCCACCTTGTGTTTGTGAGTTTACTTGGGCCATCTGGACATGGGTCTCATACTGGAGGAAAAGGTCACTGTTCATTCCATGGCCGCCATCTAAGATCAAGTCCCTGATGACCCAGGGCTACTTCATAATCTCTGTTATCTCTTCCTGTCCACCTTCCATCTATCCATCGTTTGTCCCTGTGTCTACCCATCCTTCCATGCATCCATGCATCTGTCTGTCCACTCACCCGTCATTTGTCTGTCTGTCCATCTTTCCATCCATCCATCTGCCCCTCTGTGTTAGGAAGTAGAAGAAAAAGAAAGAAGTGAAAGGTTGAAAATGCTCTCAGCAGTGGAGGTGTGTTCATTGGGGGAACTGGAGAAAGGCTGACAGCAGGCCAGTGGTTAGAGGTCTTTCAGATCAGAATCTTTTGGGAAGAGGAAATTACGGGGGGGGGAGGTCTGTGTGAGGAGACGGTAGCTCATCCTCCTCTCTGTGAGGTGGGCTGGCTCTTGCAGTGCTCAGGGTGTCCTGCAGGATGAGATTTGGCAAAATACCCTGTGCTGGTCTCAGAACCAGAACCTCAGGCTTGAAATGATGACAGAGTTTAAGATGGCTATGCAGTTACTCTGTGAACCTGTCCACCTTTCTCTCTCCCTCCCTCCCTCCCTCCATTCCTTCCTTCCATCCATTTGTGCCCCTTCCTTAATGACTAATTCTCTTATTCATTGGATCATTGTTGGGGAAGTTTATTTTTAGTTATGTTTGAAATTGTTTTATGCACTGTTGGGCAAGGGGCTATCCTAAGTCTAGGGCGTTCTGTATGGTCTGCAGGTGTTGGGTTTCTGTAGGGGTTGCTTAATTGCTAATGATCTGCATGTGCTATCAGTAAAATACCTGAGGTGTTCTGAAAGACTGGAAACACCTGAACTGAGACACACTGGTGCTGGCCAGGATGGTGGTTCCCTCTGCTGAGGTCTGACAGGGTTTGCATGTCTGAAAGGGCCTCCTTGTCTTCTTAGCTTAGACCCCAGAGCAGCGTACAACTACAAATCATTAGGTGTTGGTTGACCCCCTCCTAAGCAATGGGTAGTGTGCTTGTCACAGGTTCAGACATGAACAGGTGGGGTGCTGTCCCTACTTTGAAAGAACCCCCATTCTTTCAAATGGGGTTTCCTGAGGAAATTTCAAGTTCCTTTCCTAGGGAAATGAGGAAGCAACGGTGTTGGTGCTGCCCGTGCGCTGCGCTGGTTTATTCTATAGTGTGCGACCTGACACACCAATCAGGCGTCCCTCTCCCACAGGGACCTACAGCCGCATAACTACACTGGAGAAAAGGAAACAGTCAGACTTTCAGGGGTCCACAAGATACTGAATTGATGCTGATTCCAGGAGACCCCCAAGAAGCACTGTGACCCTCCAGTTAAAGTAGGGGCCCGTGGAGGTCAGGTGATTAATAAGGTTTTGGCTGAAGCCTGACTCATGGTGCGTCCAGTGGGTTCCAAACTCATCTGTGGTTATCTCCCCAGTTCCAGAATGTGCAATTGGAGAGATATGCTTAAGCATTGGCGGGGTTCCCACTTTGGTTCCCTGACCTGTGCAGTGAGGGCTATTACGGTTTCAAAGGTTAAGGAAGCCTTGGGAGTTCCCTCCACCAGGGAAATAGTGTATCACAGACAATCACAGGAGGAACTGCAGAAATTAGAGTTACTAGCGAGGACCGGAAAAGTGCAGGATGGTGGTTCCCGCCACATTCTCTTCAACTCTATTTGGCGAGGACAGAAGACAGACGAATCAGGCAGAATGACAGTTGACTATCGCAAACTTTACCAAGTGTGGTTCCTGGTGTTAGCACCTACAGTGGCCAATTAATTAATTAATTAATTAATTTAGTCTAGTCCACTGTATCCTTTCGATCAGCTGAGTCCAGCCTTGTGGTCTGAACAACCCTTGGAATCTTGGATCTCCCATTGAGGATAGCCATTGTTAGGCTAGCTAGACCACAGACTGTAAGCCACTGTAATAAAACACCACACACACACGCACACACATACACACACACACATGCACACGCGTTGTGTGTGCCCTCCCCATGGGTCTCCTGAGCAGACTGCCTGATCTTCCACTGCAGATCCTGCAAGGATTCTGTAACTTTGGACAGGCTACTGAGTCATTCTGGCCTCAGTTTCCCCAAATCTTCAAGGTCTCTCTGAGTCAGATACTCCAGTGGCCCAACTTTGAATGACACCAGGATGGTCTGGGGCTCCCTCTGGCTTATGCACCGATAGTATGGGAGTCCAGGGCTGACCACAACCTTTCAGGTACTTGCATCCCTTGAGAGGGCTCCAAGGAGAACATGACCTGGAGGAGGGCTGAGGTAGGCTTGTAGCTGCAACTCAGGCCCTCGGAAGCATGCTTCAGCAATCGCTTCCTATTGGGGTTCCTTCTCTCTTCTTCTTTGAGGTGCCCTCAGCCCTGGGTTGACAGTACTCTGCAGCTGGGCTGGCCTCCCCATAGACTCGTATTTGCTCACCAGCAGGGAGTACAAATGGACAATCTGAAGATCACTCTGGGCCTTGCTCTTACTTGGAAGAGGTTTTGGCAGAGTTAAGAGAAGACTCTTTAGGTGGCATTAATTTTAATTAAGGAGAGCCTATAGCAGGGGCCCCGGCTAGTCAGGAGGTTATGGGAAGGCTTCCTGGAAGCAGCAGCAATCTCCTGTGGTCCTGGTGAAGATGACTCTAAGTTCTCTGTTAGAGACGAGAAAGGGGCAGACTCTGTGAGGATGGAGGTGGAGCCCAGAGTGATGTGCCTAGCAGCCAAGGAAGCAAGGTGCAGAGCTAGGAGACTCAGGGCAGAGACTCTTGAACTTCCTGTTGTAACTAGTCCCCCAACCCCTATAGCCTCTAGTGCTGGGGAGTAAGCCACTCGGTGTGTGGTCATTTGTTATGGCACCCTAAGAAATGAGGACACTAACCTCTGTCAACTCAGCCTCGGTTTGCCGTCTATAAAATGGGTTTCCTTAGTCCTCATTCCCTAGAGACGCTGGAGAGTAACTGGAGCCAATGATCGGATCCTCAGGCCTTCGTGTTGTACAGTTGGTAATAAAATCTCAGGTAGTAAATGCCACCTACTTGAAGCTCAGGTAGCCCCTTTCTTACCATAGCAAAGGAAGAGCTTTCTGTGCAAGATGGGGGCTGGATGAGGGGCTGGGCCAGCCGTGGAAGGGGGCAGGTATCCACCACTGCAGGCCCACAGTTCCTAGCTCCCCCATCAGCTGCGAGGACACCCCTCCGGACCTCAGGGACTTCCTGAGCACCCTTTCTCTCTAGAAGGCAGGGCCAGTGCTAGGGAGTGGTTATGGAAACATGGGCCTTGGTGATGAATGCTGCGAAGTCAACCCTCTCTCTTTCTCTCTCTCTCTCTCTCATCTTCAGAAGGTTTCACAAATATGTAAAGATGATTGTCTACTAAAAGTGCCCGTTCCCCGTGTGTACCCAGGGCGGAGTGCAGCCAGGATCAGTGCCACAGATCCAGCCTGCAGCTGGCACTCCAGCCCGGGGCCGACTGGTAGCCTCTTTCTCCTCCTCCCTCCCCTCCAGCGGTTCCCTGGCCCCTGCCCAACACCATTCTACTTTCCGGAAGGCTCCCTTGACCCCTGGGTCCTTCAGCCACAACAGAGGTGGCGCCGGCTGGAATCCAGGCGTGAAATTATGAAAGAATGGGACCGCCACAGGCTGCGGGTGAGCTCTGGCCTCAGATGTGAAATTGCCATCTTTCCTCCCCCCCCTCACACCGGCCTGTCGCGCGCAGGGTGGAAAAGATTGTATTTATCACCTGTCAGGATCTGCCAGAACTGAGTTACGTGAGGCAGGACAGCATAAAATTATCATACACAAGCATGAAATTACAAAATCGCTCGGAACTGAACAACAAAATTATTTCATTTCGGAGGGAGGCCATTCCATTTTTTAGCTGTGACACCTTCACTGCCAAACTTTGAATTGAAATTGAGTGTGCGGGCCGCGGGATAGAGACAGCAATAACCAGGAGAAGCGTGTAAACTGGCCATGCGGACACGCTACACGGATGGCCCCAGAGCCTCCCTCGGAGCCACGCAGCTAAGCAAGTGTCACACGTCCCCGTCGCTCAGCTCGCCGTCCATGACCAAGAACGACTCAAGACGATGTGGAGTCCAGGCCCGGTACCGGGGCTTTCCGGGAGGAAGCGGGAGACATCTGCGGTCTGTGAGGTCGTGTTGGCTGATAGAAGGCACACTGGCTGTGTACTCCTGGGGAAGGGAGTTTGAACACCTGCTCCGGGATTCGCTAGCTGTGCGGTGGTGATCTGGTTTCTGAATGTCTCTGAGCCTCTATTTCATCACCTGTGAGCAGACAGCTGTCCTATGAAGGTGTGAGAACAGGACTCTCTTTAGAGAGTCTGATGCATGCTGTCCACCCAGGAGTCACATGGGCTGGGATGAAGGCATGCCTGCCCACTTTTCCCAAAAAGGTTTTTGTGTCTTTTTGTTTTGTTTTGAGACAAGGTCTTGCTACACAGTCCTGCCTGACCTGGAACTCGCAGCCATCCTCCTGCATCCGCTTCCCAGGTGTGAGGGTTGCAAGCATGAATCACTGTGCTCAGGATTTGGACAATTTTATACTCTTCAGTGAAAGCATTTGTCCAACAGACTTTCTCAAGCTTGGGCAAGAAGACCACGACAGGACTAAGACAAGCTGGAAGGCGAGGCCAAGCGCTGATCGATGCTCCAGGCTTTCCTCTTCCTTGGCCACTTAAGCCCTTGACTACTGATGTCAAGCCTCTCCCAACTGCAGGAGGGCCTGGACCCTTGTGGCCAAGTTCAGCAGACACATAGACTTCAGGAGGAAAGGCTAGTGCTGGCCCCTCGGAGTGCAAGGAGTGTTTGTTACACAGCAGGCATGACGAGTTGAGCCAGAGGGTGATCTCAGAGATTCATCTCTGAGGACACACCCTGAGGAACATGTTGAATCCTTGTGAGATTCAGGGCAATCTCTTATTGAGTGTGACTTCAGGGTCAGTGTTGCCCCATGAATCCAGGAACTAGCCTTGGACAGAGAAGTCATTTATGACATCCATTTTATTCTTGTGAAATAAAAGTCATGTATTTTACCTAAATACACAGATAATTTTAAAAATCAACTTAATGCCAAGATTGCAACACTAAAGAGGATTGAGATGAAAGCAAATTATACTGGAATATCTATCCAATATATGGATTACCGAGACAGAGGTGTGCTTGGGGTCCTGGGAACGCAACTGCTGCTGGTGCCTGATTCTCGGGGAGGGTGAGGATTACAGGCACATAGCTGAAGACTACTGACATTTTGTCTCTTCAGGGTGCTGGGTGAAAATCTCATTCCTTCACCAGGTCTAGATTATTCAGTGATGGTGGTTTGAATAAAGCAAGACCAACCATCTCCTTCAAGTTACTCTGCCAATACTGTCCAGAAAAATCTCATGGAAGAGAAATCTGTGCAGGAAAAACTTTGTGTGCAACATGGATTTAAAGTCCAGGCTTGGGAAGTATGGGCAGGACTGTAACTCATGTGGCAATCCCACAGGGAACTTGACATTCCCAAGAACACTTTCTGGGCCATCCTTGGTGTTCCCGCCAAGTATTCCCAGAGTCCTGTGTCCAGTGTTCCTAGTCTCATCCTCTCTGATCAATAGAACAGGTTTGTCATCTACGGTGCAAGTGATACTGAGGTTGGCTGTGTCTTTGGTACGGATCTGTGCCTCAAAGCTATTGAGCAGCATCTCTGAGCCCTACCTACTGATGCCACTAGATCTTGGCCTTTCAGGGATGATGACTGAAAATGTCTCTAGATGCCAGGCATCCTCTATTGAGCAGAATCCTACCCCACAGAGCCCCTAAACTCCTGCTGAGGATGGCCCCATCTCCAGGACTTGTCCAGAAAACCCTGGGTTTTGTTGTACCATTTCTAAGACCAGACATCAGGTGCTGGCTGTGTGGCTGCTGTGGATACAGCAAGCCTTTTGTCTTGAGAGGTTCAGTTGCTCAGTCTCCATCATGGACATCATTCCTGCTGCCCTATGAGCCCCACTCCCTACCGGCTCCAGCCTGGTCCTTGCTTAAGTTTCCTCTTCTACTTCCACCCTTGTTGTCAATCCCATTTCTTCCAGGTCCACTTTCACACTGTGGCTATAGAAAAAGGTCTATTTGGAAACTGGACTGTGGATGACCATGTGGGACAGTGGTGGGTATGGGGTGGAGTTGGCCTGGCCCTATCAAATAAGCTGTGTGTGGTGGGAGGACCGACTGGGGAGATGGGGCTACATAAGCCCTTTGGAGCCCAGAAGATCAAGGGTGAGGTCCAGATGTTGGACACTGAACTTTTTATTCTATTAGGTTTGGGTTTTGCTTCAATCTGCTTATAATTTCCCTGGTTCTTCTTCTTAGAATAAGAAAGTTTATAACTTACTTTGAATTCTAAAGGCGACTATGCAGTCAGGAGACTTTGTAAAGCAACATTGGGCTTTTAAAGTGTTGAACTGTACTTTATATAGCGATACATAGAACCATATACACATGATATATAACTGTATGTATAAGCAACAATATGGAGCTATAGGACAACTATATAGACTTATAGACTATAATAGAAACTGTATTTCATGCTGTGATATTAACAGGAGACCTTGGGGAGTAGGAAAAGTTATTATGAAAGTGGTGTGTTCACGTCAAAGATATCCAGGGTGGAATGGCATGTGTGTACCTGACACAAACCTAGACGTCGTTGAGGAGAGGAAATCTCAATTGAGAGATTTCCCACATCAGATTGGGCTTGGGCCGTGTCTAATGCTTTTAGATGATTGTTCATTGATATAGGGGAGCCCAGACCACTGCGGGTGAAGCTGCTTCTGGGGAGTCAGTGTGGGCTTCATAAAAAAGCAAATTGGACAAGCCATGAAAATCAAGCCTGTGAGCAGCACCCCTCCATGGCCTCAGCTTCAGCCCCTGCCTCCAGGTTCCTGGCTTGGCTTGCCTCAATGACAGACTGTGACCTGTGAGACAAATGAACCCTTTCCTCCAGATAATGCAAGAGGAAGGGGTGGGCACACAGCTTCTAACTCACTTGCATCTTCACCACCACCAGAGACGCCAAGGCCAGTCCACAGCGGGGCTCTGAGTGACAGTGTCCTTGTCACGGCTGTGAGAGCTGGTGGGAGGGGGCAGGTTTTCCCTTCCTCTCTGAGTCTCAGCACATGGAACTTGTAAGCTTCCGTGATACAGCTTGCAGCTGGCCACAAGGCTGTGCCAGCTGCTGACATGTTGAGCTCACCTGCACTGAGTGAGACTCACTGTCCAGTTGGTGCGGATGGCCGTCCTGGGCTGGCCATGGATGATTCTGACAAGTGTGTAGGATCTCCTTCCCTAGGACCCTTGCAAATGCTGCTTGTTCACATGGGTTCTGGGCCACGAATTCTGCTCAATGTGTTACATGTCTAGCCATAGGATATGGACATCTACATGCCCCACACCGGGCCCTTGCCCATCACTGGCTGAGGGTCTGACTGAAACCAGACAGGGTAGCATATGACTCAGTCCTGGGTAGCATGTGCTGGGTGCAGTAAGTGGCCACCCAGGAGCACATCTGGGCTTCTAGCCAGCTTTCTGGGACTGTGACAGGCCCCAGGGCTGAGGCCATGTTTCTCAAATACCCTGGAACCCCAAAATTTATTCTGGGCATTTCCCATCACTCACCACCCCCAAAGGCTCCACTCCTCCACATTCCTTTTCTTTCCAGACACCCCACACCCTTTTGTCTGAGCCACACACAGGAGCTCCCAGCCCTCTGAAAGCTTCAGAAGCATCTCCAGGAACACTAAGCACTTAGGAGCCTTTTCTCTGGAGAACAAGAATTTGACAGAGCATGTGTGGGATGATTTCCCCTCTGCAAGGTGGACATTTGATTAAGTACCAGCTGCATGCTAGAGCTCTGCCACGGTCTGGTGCATGAGGTGAAGACCCTCTGGCCTCCTTGTGCTGAGATTCCAGGTTGAAGAGCAGGGAGGAACTTCTGGGAGTCCCTTCTCTCCCTCCCCAACCAGTACTTTGCTCCAAAGGTCTTCAGAACGGTTGTCCCTATACAATGTACCCCTAAAGGAGGTACATAGAAACATGTAGTAGACCGTGTGGCACTTCAAAGCTCCATGCCACATCATACATTTCACCTGCTTCTACTTCTCGCTACATTTAAAACTAGATGAAGAACATTCCACCACCACAACACATTCTACAGAATCTCACTACAGTGTAAGGGCAATAGGGGATCTGAATTTCAATCTCAGCTCCTGTGCAATCTGGAACAAGTTCACTAACCTCTCTGAGTTTTCATTTCCAATGGATCTACCTCACAGGGTTGACATAAGAGTCATTCTCAGATATAAGTACTGGAAGCATCAGAGGTCAGAGTCCCTTTTATCCCAGGTCTGGGCTTGGTCTGGTTAAGAGATCTGAACACAATTGAGCATATGTTCTGATGGCCCTAGACTTGGCAAGTTCAAACACAAGCCTTCTTGATCCAGTGGAGCTTCATAAATCATGGTCATAGACAGAGAACAGCACAGCAGTGAGAGCCTGTGAGCACAGACAGAGAGTAGCAGAGCAGTGAGAGCCTGTGAGCACAGAGACTACCACAGCAGTGAGAGCCTGTGAGCACAGACAGAGAACAGCACAGCAGTGAGAGCCTGTGAGCACAGAGAACAGCACAGCAGTGAGGGCCTGTGAATACAGACAGAGAACAGCACAGCAGTGAGGGCCTGTGAATACAGACAGAGAACAGCACAGCAGTGAGAGCCTGTGAGCACAGACAGTAACAGAGCAGTGAGAGCCTGTGAGCACAGAGAACAGCACAGCAGTGAGAGCCTGTGAGCACAGACAGAGAACAGCACAGCAGTGAGAGCCTGTGAGCACAGAGAACAGCACAGCAGTGAGAGCCTGTGAGCACAGAGAACAGCACAGCAGTGAGGGCCTGTGAATACAGACAGAGAACAGCACAGCAGTGAGAGCCTGTGAGCACAGAGAACAGCACAGCAGTGAGAGCCTGTGAGCACAGAGAACAGCACAGCCGTGAGAGCCTGTGAGCACAGACAGAGAACAGCACAGAAGTGAGAGCCTGTGAGCACAGAGAACAGCACAGCAGTGAGAGCCTGTGAGCACAGACAGAGAACAGCACAGCAGTGAGAGCCTGTGAGCACAGAGAACAGCACAGCGTGAGAGCCTGTGAGCACAGACAGAGAACAGCACAGAAGTGAGAGCCTGTGAGCACAGAGAACAGCACAGCAGTGAGAGCCTGTGAGCACAGACAGAGAACAGCACAGCAGTGAGAGCCTGTGAGCACAGAGAACAGCACAGCAGTGAGAGCCTGTGAGCACAGAGAGCAGCACAGCAGTGAGAGCCTGTAAGCACAGAGAACAGCACAGCAGTGAGAGCCTGTGAGCATAGAGAACAGCACAGCAGTGAGAGCCTGTGAGCACAGAGAACAGCATAGCAGTGAGAGCCTGTGAGCACAGAGAGTAACACAGCAGTGAGAGCCTGTGAGCACAGAGAACAGCACAGCAGTGAGAGCCTGTGAACACAGAGAACAGCACAGCAGTGAGAGCCTGTGAACACAGAGAATAGCACAGCAGTGAGAGCCTGTGAACACAGAAAGTAACACAGCAGTGAGAGCCTGTGAGCGCAGAGAACACAGCAGTGAGAGCCTGTGAGCACAGAGCGTAACAGAGTAGTGAGAGCCTGTGAGCACAGAGAACAGCACAGCCGTGAGAGCCTGTGAGCACAGAGAACAGCACAGCAGTGAGAGTCTGTGAGCACAGAGAACAGCACAGCCGTGAGAGCCTGTGAGCACAGAGAACAGCACAGCAGTGAGAGCCTGTGAGCACAGAGAACAGCACAGCAGTGAGAGCCTGTGAACACAGAGAACAGCACAGCAGTGAGAGCCTGTGAGCACAGACAGAGAACATCACAGCAGTGAGAGCCTGTGAGCACAGACAGAGAACAGCACAGCAGTGAGAGCCTGTGAACACAGAGAACAGCACAGTAGTGAGGGCCTGTGAGCACAGAGAGAGGCACAGTACTGAGGAACCTTCTGGTTACAGATGGAGACTAGCCCAGCACTGAAGGTCTTGTGAGCACAGATGGAGACTAGCACACACAGCAGCAGAAGCCTTTTTGCCTGTCAGAGAGAACTCTATGAATGATAATGAGACTCAGAAGCAGGGCATTGTGCTCACTTCCACCATAGCAAGGAATGCTTCAAGCAAGACACTGAGGAGAGCGTGTGGGAGGTTTGGCCTTCCGCAGACTCTGCCTGCCTGAAATTGCCTTGAAGTGTTGCCCTGTGGATCTGTAGCTCTCTGAGCTACATGCCTGTACATGTTACATGGTACAGCTACGAGAGTTCCCATGCCTGTGAAATGGTGTCCGAATCCATACTTACCAAGTGTTCTGGAATGTTCCAACAGCTAATAGGCAATTCTTTACTGAATCGGACCAGCAGTTCTTCCTGGGTTCATGCTGGATTCTGAGTGGAGGCCGGCGTGAGAAGCGTAGACAATGAGATGCTGCAGTGGGCGGGCCTGCATGGACGGTGACCCCGGACCACAAGCTTGCTAATACCACAGCTCCTCAAACGGGAAGCAGAAGACAAGCCGGTAAGTTCACCTGACAGCAGGGTTATGGGAAACTCAGAGAACCTCTCTCTCCTCTTTTACAAGGCTCACGCTGGTACAGTGAGCGACATGTCATGCCTCAGTGTCTGGAACCTTTGACCAGGGCGTCCCAGAGAAACTGACGTGCTCTGTGTCCCAGCCATGGGCCCCTGGGAGCCTGGCACCAGTCCGTTGCTGGCCTTACCAAGCCTGACCTTGGCCAAGAGCAAAAGTCCAGCTCTTCGCGCCATCCACTGCATCCCAAAAGGCCTTTGGCCTGCCCTAGTCCTGGACGTCACCATCAAGTGTCCCTGCAGCTAACTGGGTTTGTAGCTCTTTGCAAACCTCACCTATTTTTTTTTTAATTTATATTTTTACAGTCTACCAAATGTTCCCATGCTCACGACCTTTTGGCTGGTGTCTCTAGATCCACACAGGGTTCTAGAATGTTCCGTGGTAATGGAAACGCTTTGTTTTTTTGTGTCTGTGAGGACGATGTCTCGAATGCAGAAAGAACAAAACACTGTGTGCGGCGGTGGGGGCGGTTACATCTTATATTCTATTTAAACAGTTCCAGGTGTGTGCTCTGTGGGAGAGCTCACGTTTGGACAGGGGTGTGCCTACAAGATGCCTTCTGTCTTATGGGCAATCCCCCTGTGGTGGTCTGCATGAGATGCCTCCCGTAGTCCCAGGCATTTGTGGTCCCCAACTGACGGTGCCTTTGTGGGAGGAGTAAGAGGTGTGGAGCTGGAGCAGGAAGCATGTCACATGGGACAGGCTTTACGGTTTCAAAGCTTTGCACAATTCCAGTGTGCTCTCTCTGCTTCCTGCTTGTGGTTCAAGTTACTAGCTTCCATGGAGACCATTACAGAAAACCACAACCTATCAAAATGCAGAATTATGGAGTCCAGCTCTAATGAATACATCTATAAAACACTCCCACACCTAAGGTTCAGGGAACATTGAGGAAAATGGGGAAAAAAGAGCGTACAAGCCAGGAGAGCCGGGTGGTGGTGGTACACGCCTTTAATCCCAGCACTCGGGAGGCAGAGACGGGTGGATCTCTGTGAGTCCGAGCCCAGCCTGGTCTACAGAGCGAGTTCCAGGACAGCCAGAGCTACAACAGAGTAACCCTGCCTCGAAAAACAAAACAAAACAAACAAGCAAACAAGCCAGAAAACCGGGGAGTTTGCTGTGAGATTGTGTCTCCTAGTAATATGAGGTGTATGAAGTCTCACACACATGGCGGCCGAAACTTGAGCTGAACAGGGACAGCAGCAGACGTGCCACAGTGCAGAGGGGAAGGCCACAAGGCCTTGGCCACGCACAGATAACCGTAAGCAACTAAGGAAAGGTGAGAGTGGGAGAAACCGTCCTCCCCAGGGAAGAGCATACAAAATGGTTATCTGGTACCAAAGGGCCAGCCCCGAAAACATACGCACAAGTCACATGATACAGACGGAGCAGCTTGTGTTTAGGGGTATGTATGTGTACACACGCGTATGCGTGTATCAGCAATCAGCGAAAAGAGAGGCCACGAATCCGAAAGAGAGCAAGGCGGGGTCCATGGGAGAAACTGGAGGGAGGAAAGGGAATGGAGGAATGGTGCAATTACAGTAGGATCTGAAAAATAAAAGATCTCCATCAATTCACGAAGATTCCGTAGATCCAGCAGCACCAAACATTCAGCTAAGAGCTAATCCTTTTGGTAAAAATAAGCAAGCACATCAATACATAATTAATTAATTATTGCATATCAACACATATTAATATATAAGTATTATTTTGTCATTAATAAATAGTAAACAGATGTCAGATGCAGAGGCATCAGTATCTGTTCCCGCCTCCCCCAGAGTCTGCCTGAGGGTGGACGGATGGAGGAACCAGCCATGGCGAGTGGGAGAGGGCAGACTGGATTGGGGTGGGGACTTATCAGGCCCTAGCATGAAGTTCTGACCAGACCCTGCAGGAGCAGGGAGCCATGGGAGATGCTAGCTAGCACCTGCTGTCTCCCTGAAGCCTCCTCAATGTCTTCAGGGACGGTCAGGCCTTTCTTTCCCGCCTTTCTGTGGAGATCTCTCTTTAGTTCTAGAGTTGTATTGATAATGAGGCCAGGGGTGGGGGCAGGGGCAGAATGGAGAACCAGAAAGAGTCAGGGGAGAAGAGAGAGTAGGGAGGGAGGGGAGAAGGAGAGAGGGGGGAGAAGGGGGAGAGAAGAAGAGGAGGGGGAGGAGAGAGGAGAGAGCTGAAGAAAGAACTCTGGGGCCTTCATTGCTCTCAGGGACAGAGACTTCGGGCCTTTTACTTTCCATTTTGCATCTTAGAATTGATTTTTCAAAGCCCATTAACAAATACAATCTCCCTCAGAGCAGCCAACCATAAGAAAGTCAGTCAGCTCTGAGCAGGTGGCCTTGGCTACGAATCCTGTTCACGACCCGCTTGCTAAGACCCCTGCCTACCTTCCCACCGAGGAAGGAGGCAGGGTGTAACCTGTCTACAGGGTCCCTGAAGCCTGCCTGAAGCCTGGTCAGTATCAGTGAGGCCTTAACCTTTGGAGGATCTGATTAATGGTGCGGTGAAGCAGCACAGACTCACGGATGGTCCAGGACAGATAAGGGATGGGGTCATTACAACAATTCCCTGTAGCGGCCTTCAGTGATCCACAGAGTGGAGGATGCTGGGTGACAAGACACTTACTTGGGCTGTTGGCTTGGGTGTTTGAATTGTCTAGAGTTCCTCACGGCCCTCCCCCATGCGTGTTTGTGTGTTACTGGGGATGAAATCTAGGGACACAGGTTTTAAGACAGACTTTATCTAAGTTCCACAAGCTGGGCTTGAACTCTCTTTGTAGTCCAGGATAGCCTCCTGCTTCAGCCTAGCAGGTATCTGTGACAATATGCATGCATCCCAGGCCCCGACGAAGTGTATTCTTATTAGAAGCTAGGTATGGTGAGCAGGGCTCTGAATGACTCTCTAATTTACATCGCCAGCATCTCTGGACCTGGGTAGAAGTACAAGTTAATTTGGGGATCCCTTAAACACTCGTGGATCAGCATCTTGGGGTGAGGCTGGAGATCTGTTTCCATGGGCCCAGAAAGGTGCCTGGTATGGGCTCCAGGTGGGAGTCAGTGGCCAGAGTAGATTCTGCTCCTGCTGAACGGGTCCTGCTCCTGGAAGGCTGTGTATCCTGGGCTAAGTCCTCTAGCATCTCTGGTCTGTGTGGTCATCTGTCACACATGCGAATGTGTGGATAATACCAGTGCAGGTCTGTGTCTTCCCTGCCCCTGAGAGATGTGCTCTCCCATACTTGTGGGGTAGAAGCCGCCTGGCTGATTTCAGGTAGAGGAAGCAGATGGGAGTCAGTGTTGGAGCATCGATTCTCAGACGTCAGTGGGCACCGGAACCACGCAGGGGAAAGACAGGAACTGACAGTATGTACGTTTATACCAACCTCTCCTGAAGACTCACAGGCTGTGGACCATGCCTGGACTGGGGCTTGGGGAGCCCCTGGACTCACAGTGGCTCCCTGGGGTAGACACAGCTGGCTTGGGGAGGCAAGTGACCAGGGCCTGAGACACTGTCATCCGTCTCTAGAAAGGACAGTGACTCTGCATGTCCTGGAGACGTGGCTCATTTCCCTTGCTCTGCCCGTGGCATTCTCTGCGGAGAGGATCCTTGGGGCCTCCAGGCAGGTCCCAGTATGGCTTGGGAGGACTGCACACCAGTTGGTGGAAGTTCAATGCAGCTGTCCTTGGGACCATGGATCCGCCAGTGTTAGAAAAAGTGAGACCACAGGGGCCCTGAAAGGAGTTGGGGCCGGGATCAGCTGACAAGGCTGGACAACCGTGACCACTGTTGTTCAGATCATGGTCACTGGTGTGAGTGCCAGACCCAGCCCAGGGACCCACCACACCTGCCCAGAGATGACCTTGGTTCTAATGCTCTCAGGGTACCCACCAGCCACCCTTGTGGGCAGGCTGGGAACATGCACAGCAGTCCTCAAGCCACGCCAGACTCAATGCCTGGCCAACCACTGTCCCCCTGGCAGCCGCTGTCAGATTTCAAGGCCCTCCCCCTCCAAGGGGACATGACCGGCTGGAGAGAGAAGGGGGCAGACACACTCTTTCTAGAATGAACAAAGACCACGTCTGGGGGAGACAGGATTTCTCTTATCTTCCTCCTCTGACATGCATCGCGTACACACACATACACACACACACACACACACACACACACACACACACACACACACACACGCCGCTGTCTGCCCCAGCCCACAAGTCACTGTCAGCCAGTCCCTTCTCACTTGCTGTTTGCAGGCAGAGTTTCCACAGCTGTTCTGGGGAGTGGGAGCTGCTGGGGGAAGGGGCTGAAGGTGGAGGCAGAGGCCTTGGGAGTGAGGGTAGGCAGAGGGGGCCTCAAAGAGTTAAAGCCTTGCCTCTCCAGCCTGCAGTCCTCGCCTCTCCCCCACCCCACCCCCCTCCATCCAGCCAAACAACAGCTTGACATTTTCCATCCTTCACGGGGGAAGACAAAGACTGCGAGATATTCCCATGATCCCTTTCTGCATGCCTAACCGTGAGTTCAGGTGCCGTAGCGTTTGCCCCGCGCCGGCCCCATCAACATGAAGGGCGAACTCATCCCTTCTGCAGCCTCCCCTCGCCCGGTCTTGATTAATTGGCTGACTGCTACGCGGGCTGAATACCCAATGTCTCCCTTCCCTGGCCCTCCTTCACAGGTTTTTTTCCTCTTTCTCTGCTCCATTTACATATACTTTATATTCCATAATTTTCACCCAAAAAGAAAAAAAAAAAATAGAGAGGGAGAGAGAAAGAGCAGGCCCATCTCAGTAATTTGATGTAATGACGGCGTGTCACCAAAAAGAGGAATTAGAAAAACCTGCAGGTACTTAATTCATTCTTGTATTTTTTTAAGTAGATCTTTCTGAGAGGGACATTAATATTCATGGGCAAGGGAAAAAGTATGCTCAATAGAAAAATTCTAGATTTTTTTTTTAAGGGGAGGGGGTGGCTAAACTCGATGCATTTTTAAGCACCGTTCTTTAACTAATAGGGCCAAAGTTCCCCAATCTACCCCTTGCCTCCCCATTCAGTGGAAATAAGCAGGCTTTTCTGGAGCCTTTGAGGGCTCACACACCGAGCTGTTGAGGCTGTAGAGCTGGCCTTGTTTCCCTCCCTTCCCGGGAGGAGGGCAATAAGGAAGAAAAACACAAATAAAGGCCTTTTTCTGGCGTCCCCAGGCTGCAGGTGGCCCCATCTCGAGCCCCATTCCAGGGCTGTCATGGCGTCTGGCGGCCTCTGTAGGCAGGTCTGCTCCCAGGATTCTGGGGGCTGCCTCTCCCCAGCTTTCCTGTGTTGGTTATCGGGGCTAGGGTTGAACTAACCAGAATCTTCACAGCTAGAGATAGCACAAGGAGAAAGATGTGCAGCGAGGTCAGAGTCTTCTCAGACCATTCAGACCCTCGGGGTGCTTGGCTGTCCTGGACATGGTGGTGTCTATAGGGCCTGTGACTTCACTAGCCCTGTGGGAAAACGCTTCAGCCAGCAGGAGTACAGACACTAGAACTGGCGGCCCGAACTGCGGTCACAGTAATTAATAACCACAGTAAACCATGTGTGGCAAGGCCTGTGCAAAGAACAATATTCATTAATAACAGTTAGACACCGTAATGCACGTCTCACTTTTTAAGGTCAAACTCCCATATAAGGGCCTGCTCAAATCACCAGCAGAGTGGGCCTGTTCTATAGGGATCACTTCAGCAGCTAGGGGGGGCCTCGGTCCTCCCAGAGCACAGCCACCTTCTGACTTCCAGAGCCACACACGATGTTAGATACGTTTGGGCGTTATGGTCATCAAACTTTATATTCTTTCTTTTAGTAAAATACTACATTTGGAGACGAGTCCACGTCAGCAGTCTACTGCTTTAAAAACTGAGGTCTCACTCTGTAGCTCAGGCCTTGAATCCTCCTGCCTCAGTCTCCTAAATAGCTTGGATTTCAGGCCCGATTCTGTTATTCATTTCTGTAAGTACGGGGTCCCACTGCGGCGTGTGACCGCACCGGCATCTGGCTCTCCTGGGCGTGGTAACCGTGATGGCGCCCGCCATGTGATTCTCATGAACCAAACTGGCACCACAGCTCCTGAGGCCATGGAGATGTCCTCGATGCTCCAAGGGAGACCTGGAGACGCTGCCCGTTGTGAAGCAGAGCAGGAGCTGTCCAGGAATCTCCAAAGTGGCTGCCCCAGTGCACCCACCCGTCAGCAAAGCCTGGACCCCCAGTCCGACACATTTTTGGAATCCTCGGTTCCGTGGCTTTGAGCCCTCTGGTCTGATGTAAGAGGGACAGGAAGGAACCCTGGCAGGGTGAACAGGCAGGGAGGTACGGAGCGATTTGAGTTCCACTTGAGAATGACACTAAGAAAGGATTGGGTGGGGGAGAATGGAGAAGGAGAGGGTAGAGAAGGAAGAGAAAGAAGAAGGAGAGGAAGAAGAAAGGGGGATGGGATGAGGCTGAGAAGGGAACAGGGTGATGTTAACAGAGGCCAGTGGGACAGAGGCAGGAGAGCAGGAGCAGAGTGTGTGGGGGGGGGGGCAGGGGTGTCCCAGGGAGGAGGGCACACAGAAATGAGTCTCTTGGTATTTTTTGAAACATAGCCTTTAAAAAAAAAAGTGCTTCTTGGTATTTTTATGTTTATATGTTTTTAACTCGAGCTCGGACTCATGGAAAATGCATGAGGGATAAGTGGTGGCTGGGAATGTTTTATACATGACCGGGGAGTTGCAGGATGCGGAGGTGGAGGGGGGAGGCGGCGAGGGTGTGGATGGAGACCGCTAGGCCCTCCTCCCACAGGACCCAGAGTGGGCAGGGCAGATACCAACAGGCGTTTCTCAAGGTCACCTGGAAGGTGACAGACTAGTGTGCAGCCATGTACACTCAGCTCCACCAACTCCGGGACTTCGGTAACGGCTGGTGTCCCTCTGAGTCTTAGTCTCCCCCCTCTGCACCAGGGGATGCTCGCAGTTATGGCCTGGGGACAGGCTGTTCTGTTAGGGGACCAGAGGGAGCCCCTACCAGCCACTGCGGAGGGCACAGGGACGCCACGCCCTCTGGTCTGTCACCCTGCTTCCTGCTTGGGGTAAAGCCCTTTTGGACCTAGGGAGAGGCATCTGAGCTGCTGGGACCAGACCCCAGAGTGCCACATGCACAGGTAGCCCTTGACACCCCTGCGTTTGCCCTTCATCAAAGACAGGGGCTGAGGATGTGGCTCAGTCGATAGATTATCTGCATAGAACACATGAAGCCTTGATTTGATCACCAGCATCATAGAAAGTGGGTGTGTGGTGCATGCTGACGACGGTCTCAGCACCGAGGAAGCAGAAGCAGGAAGAGCAGAAGTTCAAGGTCATTCTCAGCTGTGTAGCAAGTTTAAGGCCAGCCTGGGACACTTAAGACTGTCTCAAAAAGGAAAAGCAACAGAATAATAATAATGGTCAACCTCTTTCTAGGGAGGGGACTGTACCCCTCTCTGACAGCCTTATAGATCTTTGTGCATCTCCCAGGGGGGAAGGCATACTCTATTACTCAGGGTTCTCTAGAGTAACAGAACTTATAGAATGCTATCTTCCCTCTCTCCCTCTCTCCCTCTCTCCCTCTCTCCCTCTCTCCTTTTCTCCCTCTCTCCCTCCCCACCCCCCTCTCTCTCTCTCTCTCTCTCTGTCTCTCTCTCTGTCTCTCTCTCTCTCTTTCTGTCTCCTAAATAAAAACAAAGCAAAACGGAGACTGGAAGACAACTTAGATGTCATTACTCAGGCACACTGTCCGCCAAGCTACTCAGACAGGGTCTTCCACTGGCCTGGTACTTGCCTAAGTGATTTGGTTGGCCAGCCTCCAGCTGTCCCCACCAGCCCTGCTGGGGTCCCAATCTCAGGACACTACACTTGGCTTCCTGCATGGCTTCTTGTGGAACTCAGATCCACACGCTTGTGTGACACGTATTTTTGCTGAGCCATCATCTCCCCAGCCTCTCTTTCAGTTTTACAAACCAGCTTCTCAAACTCCATGGCTAAAACTTGGCCACAGTTTGACACGTGTTCCAGTTAGTCCCACCGATGCGTTTCCGGGATGAAATCAAAGTCTTGTTTTTTTCAAACTTCCTTTATCTGTATTTTTATTTGCCTTCCAGTTGGCAACTCCAGGGTTAAGCAGCTTCTCCACTAGAAGATGGGTCTGGGGCTAGACTCATGGTTAAGCAGCTTCTCCATGGGGTCTGGGGTAGACCTCATGTCTTCTGAGCTTGGCTCCAACCTTCAAACCTGAAATCACAGGGCTCGATTCCTCTTGCCTGGACAGCACCTCTCAGCTCTGCCCTGTGAGTTCCTGTCTTCCCACAGAACACTGTGGTCAGGACTAGGAAAGACATTGATGGTGCTGAATCCTGGGAGGGTGTCCAGAGTCCACTAACCGCAGTGCACTCTCCTACAGTTCCCAGCTGGGGCTGCAGCGCAGTGTCACAGGAAGAGGCTAGGAGGGTCGGTGTGTGGGACACAGGGAAGAGCTTGATGGCTGCTTCTAGGACTGGGAGAAAGAGCTCCCTGCCCCATGGTGATCACGGTGATCCTTACACACTCCTGTCCCTCTGTGTCTGTGCATCAGAGTTGCTCTCTTTAGAAGGACACAGTTAAACTGGACCTGCAGGTCACCCCACCGTTGACAAATGCTGATTTCCTACTAAGGTCTCCTTTTCCAGTCCAGGCCGTGGGGACCTGAGCGCTGTTTTTAGGGGACAATATTAATAACACAACATCCCTAACCACTGGAAACTGCACAGTGTTAGCATCAACTTGTAAGGTCCCTCCCCAGCGCTGTCTGCCCTCTCTGCTCCCTGGATGCTTTGCCCGTCCCTTCTCACCTCCCGTCCCCCATTCTTTCCTTTGTCTAAATGTTGAGGATTGAATGTATGTGGGGGGGGGGATGCATATGTGTAGCAACCGCCTTACCGGTGAACCCAACCTAAAATTTCTCTTTGCCCCCTTCAGTGAACACATGGTGGTGATGTGCATTCATGGGCAAGCCGCCATCTTTCCCTGATGTCTAGGCTGTGTACTGATCAAACTGGGAGTTCCCTCACGGTGTGTTTTGTTGGGTACCTTGGCTTCTGCAGGGTACTGGTAACTGACTCACTTCAGGGTAAGAGGGAAGAGGGAAGAGGTGGTGGTTCCACCCACGCTGGATGGAACAACCCACCCCCTGGGTGGGTTTCCATAGAGTATCCTTGGCCCGGGCCTCTGTTGGCCAAGGGAACTTTGAAATAGCCAAACTGAAAAGGGGCAGGCTGCCAGGTGACCAGGGGCAGAGGGCAGTGGCAGAGCCTGTGGGGCTGGCAGGGGACACAGCTTCTCTGACAGCTGAATGGCACTGGGGCGCTAGATTGAATGACAAGGATGAGAGAGAGCTGTCCCCTGGAAGCCAGCCCTTGTGCAAATCAAGGCAAATTCCAGAGCACAGAAGATCTGTGCTCCTGCATGTCCAGCTGGGTGGATCCTGGCTTGGGTCCCCACAGCCCAGACCCTGGGGCATTTAACAGCCAACTGGGAGGGGTCAAGGAGCCGCTGTCTTTCATGCCGGCTGCCCCTCCCAAAGAGCCAACACACCAATATCCTGCTCATGTCACCAGCCCGGCAGTGCCCAGGCACCAGGCGTGGCGAAGCCAGCTGGCAGCTTTGTGGATAGCCAATGGAGCGGCTGCCCCATCTGCTCCACACAGCCAGCCGCAAGCCTTCGGTAGGCAGGCCCATGGCCCGTCCCAATAGCCGAGGTGCCAACCACCAGGTGCTCGGCGCCAGCTGGCAGGCTGGCAAGACTGGCCAACAAACCCATCTGCCCAATGGCACCAGAGGAGCCTGCAGGGAAACGGTTCCCCAGGGACCTGGGGTTCCAAGGCATTGGGGTCCTGGGTCCTCTCTCTCAGCTGTTCATCACCCTCATGAGCTGGTACCTTACTCTACAGGAAGGCAGAGCAATGGGAATCGAGGGGGTGGCGCTTGCATGAGGAGAAGCACGGGATTCCTGTGTAAATCTACAGAGCACTGAATGACAGCCTGCCAGCGAAGTCTAGGTCCAGGTGCCTAGTTGCCCAGCCCTGGGCACACCATCCCAGTCTCAGTTTTCTCATCTGTAAATGGGCTACAGTGATGGGAAATAAGCCATGCCCAGGACACCTGATGTGCTGAGCTCTCAGCACACGGCCTTCTGCTCTTTGTGCTTGGAGAGCACAGGCTAGGGTCTGTGAGCACGAGCTAGCCAAACCTTTGCTCTAAGTTCACCAGCCAAAGGTGAGTGAGAAAAGGTCTTGAGGTGGAAATCCTGACTCAGGGTCCCCATCACTCTGAGTCCCATGGGGATGCTGGGGAGGGGCCGTCAGGGACAGCGGAGGGAGGAGAGGGCAGGGCCTGCTAGGACCTGCAGGTCTCCACTCCCAGCCCTTCGCTCTGGGGCCTGGTGCTGGAGGCACAGATGTGCTTGCACTGTGTGTGGTTCTGACTCTATTTACCCTGTGTGCCTACTGTGCGGACAAAGTGCCCTGTGTCCCCGGATGAGCTGATGTCCAAGGGTAGGGGTCTGTTGCTTTGGAGCAGTGTGCTGTCCTCCTGGCCTCTCTGGGAGTCTCTGGTGTCCTCTCCAGACAGTGGCTGGCACCCTGATCCCCATGTAGCCAGAGCACCTCTCTCCTACCTGTGGGAAGGGGGGCGAGAGGTGCAGCTACACCCCGAGTTGAAGGCTATCAGAGCATCTGTGATTATGCTCACAAGACCCTCATGAGAATGAGCCATTCACATTTCCCGATGAGGGGCATGGAGCCCCCAGCCTTCGGGAGTTTCCTGGGGAGACCCCACCCTAAGCTTATATCAGACTGGGTGGCTGCTGCCCCTCCCATCCTGTGGCTGGACTCTTCAAAGGTGCAACTGCCTTGGGCAACCATGCTTCTGTAAGGAGCATGGTCACTGCTGTCAGTGACTCCTCCCCTAACAGTGCTCTCTCTGGGATGCTTTATGTCTAAAGGAAAAGCCATCTAATGGAAGGAAAGAAGGGGGTAAGGAGGAAGAGAAGGAGGAAGGGAAGGAGGGAGGGAGGGAGGAGGAAGGGAGGGAAGAGAGGGAGAAAGGAGGGAGGGAAGGAGGGAGGGAGGGCCTTGGCTCAGCTGTGGTGTGGACCCACTCGGCCGCCAGCCAGAGCCAGGGTGCGTGTGTCTCTGGCCTTTGACCTCCTTGGCATCTCAGGCCTATCTACAGCTCTCTGCATTTGTACACAGCACTCAGGGACAGTGAGCCGGGCTTCTTGTCTGCAGTTGGAAATGCCTCTCGGGTCGGAGAACAGCAGCGAAGGGAAGCCTGGGTGTGCACTGGTGAGGCTGAGCATGGAGAGCAGTTCCCGGCAGGTGTCAGGTCCTGAGTAGACATGACAGATCTGAGACTTCCTGCAAGAGCCTCCATCCAAACCACCAAAGAACATGTATGTGTTGCAGGTATTTCCCTCTTTCTTGTGGTAATGAAGGGCAGAGAGTGGTTGTCTGTCCATCATAACTGGCACTTTCCTTAGTCGAGGTCAGGGGCATGAGGTATGTTGGGTGCTGGTCTTTTGTCCAGTCAGAGCTGGGGTGGGGGCACAGAGTTTCAGGGAGGCATCAGGACAGGTGGTGCAGGGATCTATCAGGATTGAACTGCTCCAGACATGAGCTTGAATAGAGGCTTTTTCCCAGGCCACATAAACCAATGCCCGCTCACCCCAGATAGCACACAGCCAGCACTGGGACATTGCACAGCCAACTCATGGCCTCTCCTGAACCATTTCTTCAGAAATTGGACTTCTTGCCAGCTGGAAGGCAAGTATGTATGCAGATGCATGCACAGCACACGAGGTAAGCCTCACAGTGAGATGCACAGGACGCCCTCTGCCGGAAGTACTTCTGGATGCAACTTCCTCTGAGCTGAAACCACTCCTCCAGGAGCCAAAAGAGAAACTCATAAAGCTCAGGATGGCCCTGAAACTTACAGAGTTCACAAGGCCCCCTCTCCCTAAGGTTATGCAAGCAGTAAAATGTTAGGGGAGAGGAGACTCTGAGCTGCCGAGCTGCCTGCTCCAGGATGCAGTTTGCCCAGGTGTTCACCATGCTGGGAAGGTTCTGAGGGAGGCAGCTGCCCTTGAGTCACACATGTTCTGCCAACAACTCCACTAAACCCACTGGCTCACTCAGCCACACTCGGGCGGAGTTCTCTCTGCTGTCACTGCTGTCTCGGGTAAACAGGCATCCACATTTCCATGGGAAAAATCATGCAAGTACACGCAGTGTGCACATCTGCAGACATTCACACACATGAACGGGCATGCAGAAATACCGTGTGGGCACATGGGAAACACACGCAACACCAGTTCCTGAGCTCCTCGCAACAAGTCTGAAGATACTCATTCTACCTAGGACTTGTTAGACCCTGACAGTACAGAGGATCACGGTCGGTCACTCCCAGCTCTGCAGGGTTATGGACACTGCTGTCCCTGTTCCCGAGCTGGGAACATCCCCACCGCAAACTTCTCCATCTAGGCCCTGGAGTTTTATGTCCTGCCTGTCTTCCATTGTCTTCTCTTCTTCCGTCTTCCTGTTTCCCGGGCAGTGTGTGAGTGGACAGAGTGAATAAGATGAAATGACTGTTTGAAGTACCTCCCGAGTCTCCTTGTATCATCCCCAGGTCTCCCCAGGCAGACCTTCTCCCTTCTAGTTCCTGTGTCATCGCTGTCTGCGCAATCCCGACGCTCAGTTTCAAGAGTGTCCTGAGTCCTGAGTGGACACACGGTGGACAGCGGAGGCAAACGTGAGCCTCCCCACCCACCCACAGCAGCAAGGCTGGAGGATGAGGCTCTGCTCGGGGGAGAGTCAGCGGGTCTCCAGAGCCCTCACAGAGCCAGACACTGCCCTTGGTGCACTCTGTCACGCCACAGCCATCATCACCATCCCCCTTTACAGGTGTGAACACCGAGGACTCGGGGACCTTGGGGCATCTGTCCAGCCAGCGTGGCTTCTCTTGTCAGTAAATGAACACTGTGACCCAGAAAGACTCTGCAGGCAGGAACATGCATCTGGAGTCAAGGCAAACAGACCTGACAGTGTCAACGCTTTCACGGTACCTCTTGTCTTGTGGAAACCATGAGGCTGGATGTCTGGCGGGGTTGGTGGCGGTGGGGGTTGGTGGGGGCTTGGTGGGGTGGAGGTGGGTGGGTGCGTGGGATCTGCTAAAAGGTTTTCCTAGTACTTGAGAGGCAGAGGCAGACAGATCTTTGTGAGCTGAAGGCAAGCCTGGTCTACATAGCAAGTTCTAGTCCAGCCAGGAACACACACACACACACACACACACACACACACACACACACACACACGCGCGCGCGCGCTCGCGAGACCAAACACCTCAGTGGTCACAGCAGATTGTGTTTAGGTGAGATGTCGAAAGCCTGCGTTGTGCTTTCCCCTTGCCTCGGGCTTCGGGATGGCTCTCCACTTTACTTCAAACAGTCAGACTTTGAAACAGATTTTGTGACTGATGATGAGTTTAATCATTTCATCCTACTTCTGAACCTGGATGTCTCGCTCTGTCCTTGAGCCTCGTCGTCAGTCAGTCAGTCAGCAAACACGCTAGAGTACTCGCATCCGTGAGCAAGGCCGTCACAGTGTAGGCAGTCTAGCTGGGTCAACCACACGGATAGATGTAGCCTGAGCACGCCCGCTCTGCACTGTGATGGAACCACTGTCAGGCGTGGCGGTGGGCAGACGTCCCGAGGAGGCGGTGCTTGTGCGGAAAGCACTGTGGATTATGGTGGAGAGTCCTTGGATCACAGAGAAGGCCAGTGAGACACCAGGACCTTGGGCCACGACAGGGAAGGACGTGATCTCTGACCCAGGGACAGCAGCGAGCCCTGTAGGAGCAGGGACAGGATCTCTCTCCTCGCTGCCTGGTGGACATTGGCTTGGTGCTGTGGACAGAGCCAGGGTCCTGGGCTTTAGGCGACAGTAAGTGAACAACACAGTGCCCCTCTCTTTCGATGTTACTGTTTGCCTTCTCTGTCCTGGGCCCCTAGAGCAAGACACGTTCACCATCATTTCCAAGACGGGATTTTAGGCAGCAGAATGGAGACCCTGCGGTGGCAGAGCTGTATAGGCTTGGGGTGCCGCAGCCTCATTAGCGGGCGACTTTTCTTCTGTGTGTGCTCCTGGGAGGAGAGGGCAGGGAGGCTGCGGGGACGCAGTGAAGGTCTTAAAGGAAATTATGGTCTGCATAAAAATACTCCAGTGGAGGGCCTTAAACCATTCCCCTGGGCATCGAACAGTGACGGAGAGTCTATCACTGTGCACTTACGCGACCGACCGCAGCCACTGAAGGTCAGAGAGAACGGAAGAGAAGCGTTTAAGCATGCGAGTCGCCCAAAGGAGGGGCCGTCTCCACCGCTGCCCCTCTCCAGCTGCTCTGAAGCAGGGCAGAGAGCAGAACCGGGTGAGGTGTGGGATGGGAGGAGGAGGGGGAGCCTTTGCCTCAATCCTTGGCTACGCTCTCCAGGACCCAAGTGACCCCTCCTCGCGGGGCAGGAGCCATCTGATTAGGATGAGGTCGGAGCCTGATGTCGTGGCTCGTGCCTGTATCCCAGCACTTGGAAGGCTGTGGGATGATCATGGGGATGGAGGAAACATTCTGGCTGCTGCATGCTGGGAGCAGAAGGCCCAGGTCTCCCATCTTCAATGGCTTTGTCTTGTTACAAGATGGTTTGGTAGATGCCAGAAGACCTTTCTCTCCTCCACTCCCCTCAGTGAGAAAATCACAGCCCGCGGTCTCTGTGGTGTGTAATAGCCATCAGGCTTAAGCCTGGGTCTCAGTGAGTCTGTACATTATAACCAGGAACTGCACCCCACCCTTAGAGGGGGTCCTCATTCCCACTAGTGTCCCGGCTGCTGGCAGAAGGCAGATGGGTGCTCCTGCTGAGGCAGCCTGGACCCTGGGCGTGGAATCGCCCTGAAGATCAACAGGAAAGGACCCAGTCTCCCAGAGTCAGGGCCTTCTGACCTCTGTGGCCAGAGAACTGCATGGAGGCGCCATGCTGAGGCGCAGCCCACATTGGTCACCTCTGACCTCAGTTACTGCTGTATTTCTAAGACAAGTCCCCTTACCTCGGGCCGGCTGCTTACTGTGTAGTCCACACAGTCCTGGAGCTTGCTCTCCTCCTGCCTCAGCCTCCTCTAACACTTGCAAATGGAGCCTGCATTCTCAGTTTTGTTTCTTTAGTTTTTACCCCATTTCATCTCTTTACTCCTGGGGAAGAGGACAGGGCTTCACACATGTCAGGCAAGTCCTCTACACTGGAACCTGTCCCCAGGCTGCTTTTTAATTTGTACTTTGAGACAGGGGCCCACCTAAGTTGCTCAGGCTGGCTTTGAACTCACTCTGTAGCCTAGGCTGGCTTTGAACTCGCTCCAAAACCTAGACTGGCCTAGACTTTTCCATCTTTCAGCATACTGAGTAGCTAGGACAATGGGTGTCGCTGTGCCTGGCTCAGTTCTTTATCTTCAAATATCTCTTGTCCATACTCGCCCTTGCCTGGCTTTGTCACCTTGACAGGGTGGTGGTGTGGTCCCTCTTTCCTGTTACTGAATCCCTCTGTGTCTGTGCCTTAGCTGGGTCTACCAACGTGGCTCGGGTGCACTCTGGGTGTACCCCGCGCTTCAGGGCAGATGCGCTGAAGATCCTGTAGGTCTTGGGCAGTCCACACCCTGAACTCTTCTGATCTGAGACCCGAGACGGCAGAGGGGCTGGTGGTGCGGGGCTTGATGGAGTGTGTGCTGAGAGGCCTACAGACACGCGGTGATTCCTGAGGATGCTCCATCATCGCTCCTGAGAACATGTTAGCAGTGATTGTTTGAATGTCTCCACTAATAGGATATTATTCATAACACTCGGGCTGGCTTGACTAGAAGATGATAAGAAATTAAATCCTTAATGGCTTTCTGAGGGAGAGGACTTTCCCTAGGGGAATCGAGGACCCTGGGAAGTGGCTCCCTACGCCCTGCCCATCTTCATAGGGAGAGAATCCAAATCAGCTTTAAATGACCCTCCCAGGGAGATATGGGTACAAGGGCAGAGGATGGAAGGAGACAGCGGCCCATGGCTGGCCACTCTGTGCCTGCTGACTGCAGACACAGTCCATCCTCACCTGTCCCTTTGGACAGGTGCTGCAAGCCCGTGGGAAACTGGGACATGCTGAGCCAGGGAAGCCGATGGACTGGCTGCTAACACCAGGATTTGGGTTCTGAAACGATCTCTCTGGGAATGCACCCCACAGAAAACAGCTTGTGCCTGGAAGAGCAGCCTCTGAAGCTCTGGAAGTTGGGGAGTCCCGCTGTCCCAGAGGGGTCACAGGCATGTTGAATGGGTGCAGGGGAAACGGATTCTGAAGGTGACTTCAGGATGACACACAGACGTCACTCCCCACATAGATGCCTGTGGTGCACGTGCTTCTGGGATGCCATCCTGAGCTTGCTTTTAGGATGTTTCCAGCAATCCAATCGCTTCCTGCTAGAGGTGCCTCTGAGAAAGAAACTGAGCCAGTTGTGCCGGTCACCAAACCACACACATGCATAGTTGCACACACAAGCAAACACGCATACTCACACATTCCCACATGCACTCAAACATATTCACACATGCATAAAATCACACATACATGCACATGCACAGACTCAACTACAGTGTCAGTTGCCAAGAGCAGAATCCCTGCTCCCACGTTCTGGGACATCCAGTACCAATGCCAGAGTCTTCTCTGGGCACCTTTCCCCACACATCTGATTTTCCATGGAATTAACCACCCCTGCCTAAGAAGCAGAGTGAACAGGATGGTAGAATACCTCAGTAGGCCAAAGTCCTCATCAGGAACTCCATGTTGCAGCTGGCTGTGGATATTTAAATACTTTGTTTGCTTTTCATTGTTGCGGACTATGGAGGGTCGTGGTTTCCCAGTCCCCATTTTCTCTCTTCTAGGTCTCATTGGCTCCACAGCGGAAGCCAGCCTAGATTTCCATTCTCAAAGCACAGGATTCACCCAGCCATGATCTGCGCCTGTAACCGCTGCTAAATTGTTTCCTGACAGCCCAGCTCCAGTGTTCTCCCCTGACATCTGATTTACATATGATCTTTAAGCACCGCCATGGCGGCAATAGCGATTTGGTTAATATTCCTAGCGCTTCTCCAACACCCCGCACCTTGCAGGGGCCATTTCCTTGCCACAGCGTGGCAAAACGCACATACCAAATAAATGTATTGCTAATGAAATCAGCGGATTATGGGGAAGAATCAATTGCCCTGCTGCTGGGATGAGGCGCTAGGAGTTAATTTTGTCTGGATCTGCAAGGGTAGCTGTTAATGGAACAGGCTTTTTACCTAATTGGAGGGAAAATAAATGAAGTATGGTAGCATTCCACGGCACTCGCCGAGAGTGCATCCCAGACCCTCAGTCCTGCTGGGTGGAGTTCACCATGCAGCAGAGCATGGCCTCCTTCCCCACCCTCTCTCTGCTCTCTCTCTAGTCCTCAGGACCTTGCCTTCCTTTTACAGGTCACTTCCTCCGTTCCCTCCTTTTCCCCATTCATCAGTCCGAATTTCACTCACCCAGCAGCCCAGTCCATTTCCTTCCATTTATCCACTTATCTCTATCCTTCCTTCTTTCTTTCTCCCATCCACTCACCTACCCATCTGTTCATCTGTCTATCCATCTTCCATCCATCCAGTTATCTACCCATCCACCCATCCATCCACCCACCCATCCACCCACCCATCCATTCACCCATCCATCCATCCATCCATCCATCCATCCATCCATCCATCCATCCACCCATCCACCCATCCATCCATCCACCCACCCATCCATCCATCCATCCATCCATCCACCCACCCATCCATCCATCCACCCACCCATCCATCCATCCACCCACCCACCCATCCACCCACCCACCCATCCATCCATCCATCATCCATCCATCCATCCATCCATCCATCCATCCATCCATCCACCCATCTACCCATCCATCCATCCATCCACCCATCTACCCATCCATCCATCCATCCACCCATCCATCCATCCATCATCCATCCATCCATCCATCCATCCATCCATCCACCCATCTACCCATCCATCCATCCATCCACCCATCTACCCATCCATCCATCCATCCACCCATTCACCCATCCACCCATCTACCCATCCACCCATCTACCCATCCACCCACCCATCCATCCACCCACCCATCCATCCATCCATCCATCCATCCATCCATCCACCCATCCACCCATCCACCCATCCATCCACCCATCCACCCATCCATCCATCCATCCATCCATCCATCCATCCATCCTCCATCCATCCATCCAGGTAATGAGCGAGGGTCAAGATCCCGCGGTGTAACTGAATGGTCCTTGTGCATGTCTGCAGCACGTGGGTCATATCCAGTGTCATCATCTCATGACCATCGTGTTCAGCTGTTTTTGCCGCCAGCACATCTGTCACGGGTCTATTCTGCCGCCCATCCCCCTTTCTCCTATGGAAGGCCAGGTGATTCATCAAGACCCACTTAGCTTCCACGATTGTACTTAAAGTCAGCCATGGAGCTGGCCTGGCCCTCACGCCGAGCGAGCTGCTCTGTACTGCCTCATGCCTGGCTGAGTGCTTAGCCAGGGCATGTCTCCCCCTCTCTCTTCTCTCCCACCTTTGCTCCACTCAGGACAGCACTGCTGATGACTGTAAGGTCTTGAGTCCTGTGGTTGGCTCTCCTCTTTCCTTGCAGATGGCTCTTAGATTGGCCTCTGCAAAAGAATATCCTTCAGTGGCACCTATGAGCAACCGTGGCTTTCAGGCCGGGAGCTCTCACAGGTGAGTGAGCTGTCCAGCTGCAAATGTGGAGTGGTGGACACGGGGACTCATGGTGCTGTGTTGAGCATTGGGCTCATATGCTCGATGGGGACAGAGTCAGGATTCACACCCAGGACTCCAGAGCCCACTGTGGTCTCCAGTTTCAATATATATGAATCTCTTTGGGAGCAAGCAGACAGTCTATTGAGGTCTCCCCTCGAGCATATTAAGGCCCTGAGGAAAGCGAAATCTACTCTGCAGAGTCCGGGTGAGGGGCTACTGCTGGTGGAAGACACCTGTACATGATTCCTTGGTTATGGAAGGGATCGGCGTCCAGTTGAAGCGTGGGCATCGTGGGGGTTCAGCTTCTGGAGGCCTGTTACCCACACAAGTCCAGGATTGAGATTTAGATTTCTTCTCCACTGTCCGTCAAGGAACAGTCATTTCCTGGGCACCTACTATGTGCCTACTATGCAAGCTGGAAGCTAGAGATGCAGACACCGATGTGTCCTCCTGGAGTTCAATGCCAAAGCTACTGTCTGCCTTCCCTTCTGCATCTGAGGGGCTGGGCCCGGGAAGTATTTATCATCTCATTCAACTGTCTCCTCTGCACTGGCATCTCTGACTGCTGACTTCTGCTTATGTAAACTTCGCTGAGATTTGAGCAGAAATAGTAAATAACAAAGCTCCTGAGGGCTGCACTAATTTCTCAGACATTTAATCAATACGGAGCTGCCCTGTTCATTACAGCTGTCAAAAATATGCAAAATCACCCATCTGGTCCTCTCAGGTATGGAGCTCAGAGTAGAATCACCAGTTGCTTGGCCAATTACCACGCCCCGGTCTCCTTCCCCGCGAGGCCTCTCCATTAGCCAGAGGCTGCGGGCTCCAGAAGAGCTCCAAACGGTAAATATTTGACTCGGTGTCGCCCAGGCTGGGGCCCACCACAGCGCTGGGTTTGGGGGCCACGGATGAGGAATACAGGTAGGATTTCAGGGAAGCTCGGCTTCCCCCACCTTTGCCACCTCCAGACACCGCGAGGCCCCTCCCTGCGCCTCGGATATTTAGACCTATTAAAAACCATTGGGGGAAAAATGGTCTCCACAAAAGCTTTGCATAAAAAAGTGATCAACGCGAATTCCTCTGAGGAAATTGCTTCAACAGATGGAAATGGCCCATTTGCAGCAAACGCCACTGGCTGTGCAGATGGTGATTATGGGATGTATGTAAACACGCAAGCTCCGGCAAGCAGGGAGAACTGCACGGCTGAACTCAGCCTGCACTGGGGCCGCCCACCCTGGCGCTGGCCCTGCCCAGGCTGGCCCAGGGCTCCAATGGGGTCCAGGGGCCAGGGCGCAGCTTAGAGTTCCCAGAGCTATTAGCTTAGTCTCTGTTTAATTACAGATCTGTCTGCAGTGCTGCCTGGAAGCACACGGCACGCTCTGTAGTCCCGGGGTGACTGAGGGGGAGGGCTTCCGAGACAGAAGCCTGTGAGGCCCGTGCCTCTCCCTCGATCACTCTCTGCAGGCCAGTGCTATGCCGCTGACCAAGCGCCTTGTCTCGTTAGATCTATGGGAAGAGGTCTCATCATCTTCACTCCTCTCCACGTGGGGAAACTGAGGCTCAGAGAGGTGAAGCGATCTTCCCCGAGGCCACAGGCATAGGAAGTAAGGGAACTGGACTGAAGAGATGGCTCAGCATGAAGAACTTGCCCGGCTCTCGCAGAGGTCCCGGGTTCGGTTCCCAGCACCCACACTGGGAGGCTCACAGCCACCTATAACTCCAGCTATGGAGGTTTAATACCCTCTCCTGGCCTCTGCTTACACCTGTGTGTGTGCACACCCATAATAGACATATGGACATCATTCTTAAGTATTTTTTTTTAATAAGAGAGAAAGTAAAGGAACCAAAATGTGTCTGCTAGCTACTGCTGAAGAACAAATAGCCCAAGCTCAGTGGCTTTATGATAACAGCCCCTGCCGTTGCTTACAAGTGGGGCTGCTCTGTCCGGTGGTTCTGGCCTGGAGTTACTCATTGTGACTGAGCACACTGGTGCAAGAAGATGGCTTTGCTGGGCAGACTGTCAGGATGATGCGCGGCCAGTGACCGTTCTCCACAGAATCACGGTGATGGGCAACTTCCCCGGGAAAGCACTGTGGGAGAGCTGGGCTCTCTTCATCCTCTGTGGTAAAATCAAGTCCATGGCCAGCATGAACGGATGGAATGGGGCAGACAGACGGGCGGACGGAGCCTCCGGGTGGGAGGATGGTGAACACACCCCAAGACAGAAGCTGGTGGGAGTTCGGATCAGCTCTGTAAGCTGTCTATGGCATGAGGTTTGAACTTATAACTTGGACGGTTCCCCGCACCGACACCTCCTTTCCCTTGGCCTCTGCAGCATGAAGCTCGATCTCAGTCTGGCTTTGCTCTCTCAGGTGAGTCCCACCCCAACCCCACTCTCTGAGCGGGCTGTGTTGGAGGCGCAGTTTTCCATCAGCTTGAGTTCTGGGCTCATCGCTATCCGTGAGGCTCCTTGGGGTCCAAGGCCATCACTCACCACACCCTAGCCTCAGCGGGGCACCTGTTACTGAGAGGGGAGCTTCTCTCAGGTAGGGATGGTCTCTGCACCCAGTGTGCCCCTCATGCTTGCACAAGTCTGGGGACCTTACAGTGTCACTCCTCTGGGAAATGCTGAGGCCCCAGAGCTCCAGGCAGGTGACACAGATGCCTGTCACAGGGACACTGTGAGCCTGGGCTCTGGAGTGTCTGGCCTTGGCTTTCAGGCAAGTGCCACCATCCAATGGCTGGGTGGCCTTGGGCAAGCTGCTCCATCTGTCCTCCCTAGGGCTAACCTGGGCTTGTTCTCATGGTACCCACTGCCCTCGGGACAGTGAGCAGAGCTGCAGGAGTCAGCGGTGAGCTGGGCTTGGACACCGAGCGTTCTCATCTGTATGGCTATGATTGGTGGCTAGACAGCAATTGGCAGAGGCTCAGCCTACCTGTGGCTGTTGCGTTGGCGACAGGACTGCCTTGTCTACACATTATCCCTTTGGGGTTTATGAGGCTAGACAAATGGGATTCCGCCACCATCCACAGAGGACGATGCACAGAACCTCACGAGGAAGTGGCTTGTCCAAGAGTTCTCAGCATGGGCCCCATGGTGGGGCTGACCTCTTGACCACGGCACTCCACAGGCCTGGCCTCTCCCACCCGCTGCTCTGGTGCCAGCTGCACCCAGCTATGGAATAGGGAAGGGCGGCCTCGACGCGGAAGGGTGGGGTGCAGGCTCTGCTGGGCGTGATGCTGCCGTGGGAATCAGTGTTTGTTGACGGGCCGCCCTCCCGCTCTGAGCCTCAGGTTCCTTACGTGCCGAGTGTTTGGAACCAAGGTCAAGATCAGACAAGAAAAGCACACCTGTCAGGCTCGGGTCCCCAGTGGGGATCTCATTGTGTACCACACTGTGTTTGGTTCCTAGAATCCAAGTACAGGTAGAAGCAGAAAACGGACTCCTCGCAGCTGTCCTCTGACCTCCCTGCACGCGGGCATTAGTAAATAAATGAAAATTAAAACCAGAAAAGTTCACGGAAACGGCAGCATAGGAGAGCAGGGAGCACTGCCTTTAGGTGCTTTGCCCCTGGTAACCACTGCAGAGCTGGAGGCCGCAAGTCGGTACCTGTGTGGGGCGGGGAGCAGAGCTCTGGGTGGTGGGCCTGTACCTGGGGGGGGCAGAGCTCCGGGGTGGTGAGCATGTACCTGGGGGGGAGCAGAGCTCAGGGTGGTGGGCGTGTACCTGGGGTGTGGGGGGCAGAGCTTCGGGTGGTGGGCATGTACCTGGGGTCGGGGAGGCAGGCAAGCTTTCCAGACAAGCTCTAAGGTGACTAGAACCTTGTATCCCCATGAACACATACTCTCCAGGGAGGGTTGCACCTCTAGAGACCCCGTCAAGAGGTCTGTGAGTGACACTTGGGAACCAGCAATTTTTATCAAAAGGCAGGGCTCCAGGGAGCCTTGGGGTGTCCTACAGAGCTTCCTGTCTGTACTCTTCTTCCCATGACAGATGCTGTGCCTTGGCTTCCTCCAGGCCGAGCTCATCACTGGGCCACACTCAATCCTCAGGGGAAGCTTTCCCAGTGTCTCAGACTGGGACTCCCTGCCACCCTCTTCACCCTCTTGCTACAGCTGGGACAGGACACACATCAGTGTGGCCCTTGATGGGGTCAGTCTCCCCTCAAGACTGTGTTCCCTGTGGGGACAGGAAGCCCAAGTTCAGCTGTGTGTCCAGTTGTGTCTAGCAGGTCACTGTGGGGTAAACAGAGATCAGACCAACAAATGACAAACCAAACACAGTGAACCCAGGCTGTTCAGAGACTCCTGACACCATGGACAGGCATCTTCAGAGACCAATGGCCCTCTGCCCCTTGACCTCTGTCTCTTGACCTCTGCCCCTTCATGCCCTCTCCAATGGCTACTGCAGATGCTCAGAGAAAACAGCTGATCTTGAGGAGGGTGACATTTGGACAGCATAACCTCGGTGTATTCCTGGTTCTCCACCCTCTACCCCACCCTCCATCCCTGGCGTGTTTTGGGTCTATTCGAAGCAGGCAGCAGCTAACCTCTGAGTTAGCTGGGTCTTCCAATACCATCTTTTGTCTGCTTTGGGCCGGGTAGTCCTTGAATCTTCATAAGAACTCCATGGGTAAGAACTATTAACTTTAAAACTTAAGCTCAGAGAGGCGGGGGTAGCCTGCCTGACGCCCCACAGCCAATAATGAGCAGAGATTGAGCTCCTGCAACCTGTTCTGCTGTCTTTCTGCACGTGTGTGTGTGTTTGTGTGTGTGTGTGTGTGTGTGCAACTGTACATGTGTCTGTGTATGTGCATGTCTGAGTGTGTGAGTGTTCATGTGTGTGTGTGTGTGTCTCTGTATGTGCATGTCTGAGTGTGTGAGTGTTCATGTGTGTTTGTGTGTGTGTGTCTGTGTATGTGCATGTCTGTGTGTTTGTGTGTGTGTGTGTCTGTGCATGTCTGTGTGTTTGTGTGTGTGTGTGTGTGTCTGTGTATGTGCATGTCTGAGTGTGTGTGTGTGTGTGTGTGTGTCTGTGTATGTGCATGTCTGAGTGTGTGTTTGTGTGCGTGTATGTATGTGCATGTCTGAGTGTGTGTGTGCGTGAGTTGCATTTGTGTGTGTGTGTGTGTGTCTGTGTATGTGCATGTCTGAGTGTGTGTGTGCGTGAGTTGCATTTTTGTGTGTGTGTGTGTGTGTGTGTATGTGTGTGTAGGGACTCTGCAGCTCCTAGGTACGCCAGGCATCAGCAAGGACCGACCCCTCCCTTTGGTGGCCCCATGTGAGCATGCAGCCAGTAGGCACGCTTACTTTTAGTCGTGATAGACTTGTGAAAACTCTGAACTCCTTCATCCAAGTCCAGAAATTCTAATTTTTTTTGGTGCCTGGAGCTGGCGGCTCACATTGCAGCAGGGGAAGAGCCATGCCTGGTCCCCACAACTCCCTGTCGCCCTCCAGGGCTCCCTGTCCTTCGCCCTGAGTTGTCCCGGGACCTTGTCTCACATACACACACCCCTTGACTGGAGCATTAGAATCATGGCTTCTGTTTCTCCTCCATCATTGAACAAAGAGTCTCCATGGCCCATTTTCCTGGGGAGAAGACTGAGGCTTGTGGAGTTGAGGGGACTTAGTGGAGACGCAGATGCCTTGTCACATGGTTGGGTTAGCCGGGGTCCATCCCTGGTGGCTTACTAGTGTCCTACTTCTGATGTGGAGACGACGTATCGAGGTAGCCAGTTTCCTCCGCCTGCTGTCCTCAGCCCCCCCCCCCGCATCGATCCCTGGCTTTATGAGGGTGACGGACCCACCTTTTAACTGCATTATTACTTCTTTACGGGCTGAGCATCGAGCAGTCTCCTCGGCTGGGCAGCGGGTGCTGGGATTTATATGCGAGCTGAAACATTTATTGGAGTCATATTGATAAAGGTTTATTGTGCAATGGCCTGTGGCTCTCAGAAGCGGTAGGGTCCTCAAGAGGCCGGAGAGAAGGCAGGGCAACGCACTCCGAGGGCAGCTGCTCACGGTGAGAGGTGGCGGAGCTGCTTGCAGCCCTTGCCTCTGTTGCCGAGAGGGAAAAGGACACACCTGGGGGACTGCTGCGGAGCTCTGCGTGTCCACGTTCATGGGCAAGTTAGGACCGAGCTCTGCCCTGACAGACACTGTGTGTGTGAACCAAGAGCACAGGAGGCACGCGGAATGTCCGCCCGCCCTGCCCACACCAACAGCATGTCCCCGGTGGAGCTGGCTGCTCAGGCTCTGCTCAGCCCAGGAATAAGCGACTCACTTGCAGGAGGTCAGAACAGGGCTGACACACCCATGTCTCCTCCTGTATCCTGCCCCACAGCCAGCTCGGTGGGCTCAACTTTCCAGTTGCTTGGAGAATCCCGTCCACTGTGGCTCAGTGGTCTGTACCATGGACAGAGCTTGGATCCTTTGGCCTTGGAGTCTTCAGCTTTGAAATGGGTCAGGATCCACTGACATCCCATAAGTCCATTCCAAGTCCCGAACCCCACCACGTGCGCCTATCTGCTGTCTAAGCCTGCTTTGCCTGGCCCTGTTTCCCTAAACAGACTGGATGATCTGTGTCATCTGTCTCCCATGGAAACTCACGTTCCCCCAGGACAGGGATTCGGTCATGTACTGTGCTCTAGCACGGACACCACAGGCTGAGATGTAGCTGATGCTCACTAAATGTGTTCACGGTGCTCGTGGAGGGATCTGGTCAGACCTGGGTTCTAAGGGGGCCTTTGGCAGGGCTTGGGGGCTCGGGTGTATCTGAACTCTAATTTCCACCCTGTAGGGCCTGCACAAAAGCAGAGCTCTCCCCAAGCCTAAGACAGTGGGGGAAGCCACACAGGGCCCTCCCCGCATCAAGGCAGGGGAAGCCATCTCTGTCCTCCTGCTGAGTTAGTAATATCAGTGCTCAGGAGTCAGCGCTAGGAGGGGATCTGGAAGAGGAATAGCATGGGGTTAATTTGAATGTATCTCCATGTTTGAAAGCCAGCACTAGCACTTCGCAGGATTCAGGAACCTGCTTAGCATACTAAACGGTGTTGGCTGCGCAGCCTCCTTCTTCACAGAGGACCTGGGGCGTCTGTCTCTTTAATTTTGAGACACTAGCAGTGCAGAGGGAGGTGGCAACAGATTAAAGCTAGTCACTGAGCTTCGGATGCGACCAGTCGGCACCCTTTCTGCCTCTGCAAACGCACAGTAGCACGTGGTCAGATGTGCAACCACAGACTCCCTCCCAGAGCTGAGGAGGACTCCCAGGGAGGACTCCAGAGCTGGGACCTGTATTGTGATAGTCACATAGCCAACCCTGGGACAGATGGCTCAGGTCACATTCTGCCTTGGCCACTTGTAAGCTGTTTGTCCTTAGGTGTCCTTTATCACACGGGCCTTGGTGTGTCTGATCTGCATTATGGGTGTGACGTGACTTGGCTTTCAACGTTCTCCAGAGGCCAATATGCAAAGGGCAGAGGATAAGGGAGAGGCTGGCGGCCGCAACCCTAAGCCAGGAGCTTTGTGTCGAGACAAGCTGGCATTTTCAGAACGGCCTCACCCCCACCGGCCCAGCACCCTGCGGGCAAGTGGCTGTTATGTTAGTAAATACAGGCCGGCCACTTCCAAGATGGACAGTGTGCCTAATGAGGAAAGAGGAGAGAGACGGCTTGTGGGTAGGAGCGGTTGATACTCAGGCGTGACATGTTGAGTGTGGATCCCAGCACCGATGTAAACACACGTACCTTTGACCCCAGCAGTTCAGACGAGCAGAGTCAGGACAGCTGCCAGCCAGCTAGCGCTCTGCAAGTTCAGCGAGTCCCTGCCTCACAGGAGCAAGGGGAATTATAGAGGACGCTCCTGCTATCCCCCTCTGGCCTCTGTGTGTATACTACACGCATGCACATGACTAGCGTGGGCTAGTCACATGACAAGTGCAAGGGGTTCACGGAGAGCCCCGAGATGGGAGGCTTTCAAGGGCATTGCCTTTCAGAGTTGAGCATCAAGGCTCTGAGAAGGAAGCAACGGAAGCAACTCCGGCTCAGCCCAGGCTGGTGGCTCTCTGGAGGACCGTGTCTCCTCTGAGTGATGTCATCAGTCACCTGTCTGTGGTAAGCAGGGCACAGCGCTGACTCCAGAGGGGAGAGGGGTGGCAGCAAGGAGGCACACAACAGAGGCACAACCTGCATATTTAGGTTCTGGGCGCACGTCTGCAGGTCAGTGTCGTGCTGATGAGTGTGACCACACACACGTGCCTGTAGACACAGGACCTCCCAGAGCCGAGGAGGCGGAGTCTGAGAACCTCACTCACTGCTGGTTTCCCAGCTCCTGTTTTGCAGAGTGATCAATACATTTGTCGAGCGAGTGAAAATGTGTGCTCACACGGGAACGTTAAACTTGTCTGTTTCTCACCTGACGGTCTGCTGTCTGCGATTCCCATGCAGGAGACACAGGCAGAAGGCTCTCAGCACCCACAGAAGCCGACTTTTCTTTCCTATTGACAAGCAACACACACTCTGGAAAGTGTGTGAGTAAGAGCATGTGTCTTGACGAATGAGCTTCGGAAGCTCAGCCCTGGGTTTCCCCACAGTGACCCAGAACCAGGTCACAGTGTCCTCTGTGGGTGACCATGAGCCTTTGTCTCAAGTTTCTGCCACCGAGCCCTGCCACAGGTGCTCGTGACGCCAGAGTGGGCATCGCCCACGCTCCTCAGGGAGGTCTCGGTTGTCTGTTCCTATGTCTGCATAGCAGGAAATGGCAATTTATCCTGAAAGGGGCCAACTAGGAAAACACTCTGCTTTATGGGTCTTCTGTCTTCTGTGATCACAGCTCTGCTGCTGCAGTCCAAAAGCCACCACAACGACAGGGCAATGGCGGCCGTGCCTCAGAGAAGCTCTGTTTATGCAACAGAGAGTGGCTGGGCCTGGCATCCTGTCCCGCAGTGGACCTTCAGCGGTGACTGGGACTCTGGATGGCCCTAGTTTCGTGAGCAAGTTCTCTGATGATAGGCACCTCACTTGGAGACGTTGGGCCACAGCCTGGCACAAACACCAGTTCAGAACATGCTGCAGGATAAGCAGCTACTGTGGCTCAGTGGTGGTAACTGAGTGAGCAGTCTGGCTGTGTGCTAGGCAATTCTCTCCCTCCCCTCTCCCTTCCCTCTCTCCTTCCCATATTTCCCCTTCCCTCCCCCTCCTTCCTCTCTCTACCGTCTTCTCTCTTCTCTCCTCTCTTCCCCTTCCTTTCCCTTCCCCTCCGGTCTTCCTTCCCTGTGATCCTGAATTAAACCTCACCACACTTCCTTGTGGGGTGCAGGGAAGACAGCCATCTGCTCCCCAAACAACGCTGGTTCACACTGCGGTGATGTCAAGATGTCAGCAGGGGGCTGTTCTTTGGGCAGAGGTTTCATGGCTGAACCGGATTCCTCCACACCTTCCTTTCCGAGAGCCTACACCCTTCAGCAAGCAGTCGGGCTTCCCTAGAACCTTTGGCCTTCCGTGAGAGCTGCTCAGAAACCACTCTGGCCTTGAAGACAGACCGCTGCAGCAAAGCCCAGGACTCTATCACTCCCAACTTCCAACCATTCACCTGGAGTGACTGGGCTGGCTCTCCATGCTCCCACACCGCAGTCTAGGTCAGCACACCTGTGTCCCAGCGAGTACCTCACCGTTGAGTGCTGGCTA
Source organism: Cricetomys ansorgei (assembly GCA_026225945.1). Classification (NCBI taxonomy): domain Eukaryota; kingdom Metazoa; phylum Chordata; class Mammalia; order Rodentia; family Nesomyidae; genus Cricetomys; species Cricetomys ansorgei. The sequence goes on from JAMJFZ010002594.1 coordinate 2,720,461, forward strand.
CTAAGAAGCCCCGAAGGCCCCAGGTGATCATGCGCCACTCAACCCACCCATGAACATCTCCTCCATCAAGTGAAGCTGATCCCTGAAACAAAAGGTATTTGTTTGCAGGAATTAAAGTGACAGGATCCATTATTAACTACTAGGCATAAAGTCTGGGTGACCTCAGTTCTGTCCCATCTGACAGTGGGTTTATTAAGTGTGTCTGGCATTCAGCAAGGGTCCCATAGTACTTTTGCCTGGTAAGTGGGAGAGTGGGCTCTGGTGGGATGGTTCATGAATTAACGTGGTTTAAATATATCAAGTGTCTGGGTTAGCCTTTGATCCCAGCATGGAGAGAGGAAGGCAGGAGGATCATGGTTTGAGGCTAGCCTGGGCTACATGGGGACCCTCTGACTTCAGAGAGAGGGCTAGATTGGGTGGCCTCAACAACAAAAAAATTTCAAAAGATCTGGGCTCACAGGTCCTCTTGGCATGTCACCAAGCACGACTCCAAGGGCTGGAGAAACCTCGATGGTTGCCGAAGCCGGCATTCCTTACCGTACCTGCCCAAGGTGGGTCTCAGAGTCACGTGCAGGCCGGCAGCTTGGGAATGGCTGCAGCTGACAGAGCAACCTGTGGGTTCCAGGACTCCAAATGAACCTGTGTGAAGTTCCCGAGCCCAACAACACGGAGTTGCCTAGTGGGACCAGTGACAACCTGGCTTCCCAACCACACAGCCAGTGAGAGGCTGGCTGCCGGAGGGGGACTGTAGAGAAGTCCTATCCCCAAGCTCCACTCCCCAGCCTGAAGGTGGTGAGGTGGCGCTCTGAGCACGCCTACTAAAACGCACTGCTCCTGAGAGCCTAGCAGCGGGCAGGCTGTCGGGAGAGAGGCGCGATGCCCGGGCAAAATAATGTCACAAAACTCTCCCCAAAACACAAGCTGCTGTAAGCTGCCCACTCCCCAACAGCCTGCAGACATGGCCAGAGGGCCGACCAGCTGACTGTCCCCAGTCCTGAATGCACAGGCAGGCTGGGACCCAGCCCTTGGGTAAGGAGCAGCCAGGCAGGATGAGTTTGGAGTGGAGATCCCTCTGGGTGGGGCTCACTCCTGCCAATGTCTACAGCTTCATAACAGCTCCCCCCCCCACGCTCCTGCTGCATTAGGGTTCAAGAGGCACACCAGCCCCTTCAGCGGCATTATGCAAATGAGACCATTCCGTTCCGCAGGCATATAGAATATGTAAATTTACGGTGGTGGCGGGCGCTGCTTAAGACAGAAGATTTCTCAATGATGAAATTAGATTTTCTGGAGAGAGGTTTCCTAGGACCTGTCTCTATGCTTCTTCCTCATGCTGGGCCAAATCCGCCAAACCACCGCTCAGTGAAATAATTAACTGAATTACAGGCTCAGACCCAAGTAGAAAGGAAGCAAGAGGAAACAGACCAGGCTTCACAAGGCTGGAGCAAATGTGAGCTCCACATACTGTGTGTAAACAGCAGAGAGGGCGGGGAGGGGAGGGAAACAGGCAGCTCTGTTAGCATGGTGGAGAACCCTTGGATGTGGCCCTGGCCTTCCCCGGGGCCTGCAGCCAGGGCGTAGAGGAGGCAGAGCTGCTTGCGCTGAGTCTCCTGTCACTAGCAAGTGCCTGGCCATGGCCAGATGACCAGAATGGCTTGTCCAAAAGGAGTCTTAAAGGGAGGCTGGTTGGTAAACTGAGGCACAAAGAGGCTAACTGCTCAAGTCTTGTGGAGGAGTCAGAACAGGTAAAGTCCCCCGTCACCGATGCTCACGCTGTCACTCTTAGTCCTTCTGTGTCTCCTACTTGGCCATGTCCTTGGGAGCTTGGCACAGGAGTCAGACTCACCCAGGGCTCCAGCCTTCTCTTCTGGACCGTGGGAGCTCTGGCCTTCGGGACAGGGACTTTTTGGAGAATTCACATTCGGTGGCTCAGCTCAGAGCACTCACAAGGTGGAGGCTTTGCTGGTAGTTCCGTCATGGGAGCTAGAAAAAAGAGTGGGCTTGTGGGATGAACCTCTGTCAACATCTACATTTCAGGTTCTAGTCCTAGGCCCTAAGCTTGCCTGCTGTGAGACTTGGGGACATTTACCCACCCCCTCTGAGCTAATTTCCTGCAAACAAATAAATAATAAATGAAATAAATAGTTGTATGAATAAATAAAAGGAGCAGGGGGCTGGGACTTGTGGAAGCACAGTGCTCGGATGTTGTTCCCGGAGCAGGGTCTTTTTGTGCTCCACGTGTCTCTGGGTGGCAATGTCCTCCTCTCCGGGTCTCCCACCCTCCTCTCCTGACCTCCTTGCCTCGGCCGATTTACATTTCAAAGGTTTCCAGATGGAAGCCCCATGCTGCCCTCTCACATGTCTGTGGTTCCCAGTTCCCTTCCAGGGATCCAGTTCAACTCTCTCTGCTTGGCACATAAACTCCTTTGTGCTGTGCTCTGTCCCTTGAGGCCCCATTCCAGCACCTCTGTCTTCCATGTCTTCCAGTGACACATGGAGTTATTGAGAACTTCCTGTCTCCATGCCTGCCTGATGTACCCTCCTCTCAACGGTCCAGACTCTGACCTGCAGCACCCAACTGAAATACCCTGGGAGCCTCCCTCCCTTTCCTCCTGCTTGTCTTCGACCCCAGTTGAGCTGAGGGACTCCCTCCGAGTTGCCTGTCCGTATGTCACTCCATCAGCTGTGTGGCAGTGATCCCTCTGTCCTCCCCCCGGCTAGTGACCAGTGAAAAATGAGATACACAGTCACATCCATCAATTTTGGGTAAGCTTTCCAGTTTTTGGCTTGACTTGCCCATCTGTGAGTCAGGGACAGGAGCCCCGTGTATATGCCAATTTGCCTGTTGTCATGGTTACTCCTGACCCCCCCTACTTGAGGGATGTGGAATCACCATGGAAACAAATCTCTGGGTGTGTCTGATAGAAATCTAGTTAGGTCAACTGAGGTACGAATTCCCTGAAAATGTGATGGTACCATCCCGTGGATGGGGTTTGGTACTGAATAATGCCGGCTGAGCACTCAGGTTTATCTCTTTCTACTTCCTGACTGCAGATGGGGCATGACTAGGGGCCTCACAATTCTGTCCACATGCCTTCCCCACCATGATGCCACACTCTCAAGCCATGGTCAAAGAAAGTTTTCCTTCCTTAAATGGCGTCTGTCAGGGATTTTGTCATATTGATGAGAGGAAACAACAACCACACAGTCACAGCACTTAGTCCTGTGCCTGGAACAGGGGCCCAATTTTGGAAATCAGTACATCTGAAATCTTGGCCCATTTCTATCAGCTTTCCACCTGTCAAAGCACTTGCCACCTGTCTAAACACCTGTCAAAACACCTGCCACCTATCAAAACACCTGTTACCTTTCAATACACCTGTCAAAACACCTGCCACCTGTCAAACACCTGTCACCTTTCAATACACCTGTCAAAACACCTGTCAGAACACCTACCACCTGTCAAAACACCTGTCACCTTTCAATACACCTGTCAAAACACCTGTCAGAACACCTGCCACCTGTCAAAACACCTGCCACCTGTCAAAACACCTGCCACCTGTCAAAACACCTGCCACCTGTCAAAACACCTGCCACCTGTCAAAACACCTGCCACCTGTCAAAACGCCTGCCACCTGTCAAAACACCTGCCACCTGTCAAAACACCTTCCACCTGTCAAAACACCTGTCACCTGCCAAAACACCTGCCACCTGTCAAAACACCTGCAACCTGTCGAAACACCTGCCACTTTTCAATACACCTGCCACTTTTCAATACACCTGTCAAAACACCTGTCAAAATGCCTGCCACTTGTCAAAATACCTACCACCTGTCAAAACACCTTCCACCTGTCAAAACACCTTCCACCTGTCGAAACACATGCCACCTGTCAAAAACACCTGTCATCTTTCAATACACCTGTCAAAACACCTGCCACCTGTCAAAACACCTGTCATCTTTCAATACACCTGTCAAAACACCTGCCACCTGTCAAAGCACCTGCCACCTGTTAAAACACTTGGTCTGCAAAATGTTTTCCAAATGTGTGACAGGAAGGACTTTGCAGTTTACTGTATCAGTCAGGCATTGCTGCGTAAGAACCAGCCGGGAAATCTCAGCGGTATACAACAGGAAACACTGCTTTCCCATCACACTGTGTTCAAAGTCAAGGTGCAAGATGCACCCATAGCAGAGACTGCCTGTCAAGGCAGAAGGAGCAGAGCCCAGCCTTAGGCCCTTCAATGGAGGCTCTATGCAGCCAAATATTCCCTGTGTTTCTTGAGACAAACTGGCCCCTTGTGGGCTGTGCAGTGATCCCAAAGCCTGGGAATACCTGAGCCCTCTCTGTTTTAAACCTTACCCACTCAGGCTCCGAATCACCTATTTTGGCAGTTCTTAGGACTCTCTTAAGCCCTCTCTCTTGGTTACTCTGTTGCTGGGATAAAACACCGGATCAAGGCAGCTTACAGAAGAGAGGTTCATCTGGGCAGCAGGAGGGGGCACAGCGCCTGGAGCAATAAGCTGAGAGCTCACATTCTGAACTGCATGCGTGAAGCAGAGCAAACAGGAAGCGGCATGAGTCTTTAAACTCTCAAAGTTCTCCTCAGTGACGTATTCTGACAAGGCCACACCTCCCAAACCTTCCCAAACAGCACCCCCAACTAGGAACCTGAGACTATGGGGGACATGTCAGTCAAACACCACTCACTGAAGAATGCCCAGATCTGCCGCAGGTGTTGACAAGAGGGCCGAGTCACGGGAGTGCCCCAGCCTGCGCAGGGTAACAGGGCTTCCCCTCCTCCAGTCTGCGGCACAGAAGAGGGTGCCACAGGTCACCCCACGTGCAGCCTCCAGCTGCTCCCAGCTACACAGGCAGCCCACAGCCTCCCACCCTGGTGTTTCCACCCTCCACTTCTTGCCAGTTTGTAAGTACCCTCTCTTATGAATGTGCCAGGGGCAAAGGGAAAAAAACTCATTGGTAATTTCCCCTTAATGGCTTGTGCGACACCCTTCTTGCTTTCTTTCTGAGCATGTGTGGTGATACCCAGGCGTGCATGGTGCACCCCAGCCTCATAGACATTGGTTGAGATAAGTAGAATTCTGAGATAGTAAAAAACAACAAAAAGCCCAGAGACTAGGACATCTTAGCGGAAACAGGATCTGCGTGCCATGGTCATGTGATCTTCACAGAGCCCCAGGGTTCCCCAAAATAGCAGCTACAAGAGCCCTGGGGTGACAAGGAGCTAGGCTAGCAGCCCCCCTCCCCACACTCATGAGAAACATTGCTGGGAAGGAAGGGACCCGTGTCCTGCGACTGTACTTGTCTCTTCCCAGGAGTCCTGGGTGACAACACAGAGGACCTGTCACTCAGCCATTATAGATTTTTTAAAAATATATTCCATATGTCCATTGTCACTTGAATTTATGGGAGGAAAGGAAAAAGGGAATGTTGTTGTTGACCTCTGTGAACACTGTGCCCTACAGTGTTGCTATTGTTGTTGACCTCTGTGAACACTGTGCGCTACAGTGTTGTTGATGTTGACCTCTGGGAACACTGTGCGCTACAGTGTTGTTGATGTTGACCTCTGTGAATACATGTGTTTCAGTCCCCATGTGGCACTCAGAGATGACCTTGGGTGTCAGTCCTCACCATCCACCTTGATTGAAGTGGGTTCTTTGTTGTCAACTGCAGGCACCAGGCTTGCTGGCTCCGGTGTTGTTGGGGATTCTCCTGTCTCCAGGTAGAGCTTTGGGGATTATGGACTCACTGCTAGGTATGGATTCAAGCGCTCTATGAGCCATCCCCCAGTCTGTTGTCTTTAAAACTGAAGTAATTCGTGTTTTCACAAAGACAGAAATAGTGTCTTGGAGAGCTTTTGATGTATCCACAAGGCAGTAGGAGATTGGATTGCGGTGGCTCAAGTCCTGGTCTCTGGACTCTACCTTTTGGGGGACTGAGCATGACAGACAGGAGGCTGCCTTCCTCTGATGTACTGATGTGATGGCGGGGATGCCCTGATTCCTCCCGAGAAGGACTCCAGCATTTCACAACAGCCCTGTGGACCAGGTGCCGACCAGAGCTTATGATGTGGACCATCGAACCCGCCTAGACCCCAGGTAGAAATGAGTGTCTTATGTGAGAGTGGGAACCCCAGGCTTAGCTGTTCAGTAACTAAAGACCGTGGTCAGGACATGGTAGAGGTTGTGTTGGCCTTATGTGAACTTTAAGGGCAGGACAAGTGGGGAGCCTGGTCTACGCTGAGGGACTCACACCCAGGGCTGCCAGATGCAGTTGGGCTGAGTGGGCAGTACCGAAGAGCCCCTGAGCAGCGAGTGATGTCCCCACAGTCTCTGGCACAAGCTCCCATCCACCTGGAGGAAGGGGAAGCGTTCTCCAACAACTCTGCCGGAACAGCTGCTCTTTCCAAATCTCACAAAGGTATCCTGTGCAAGCTGTTCTCTTGTTTGTGTACACACAGGCTTTGGGGGTGCTTTCTTACCAGACTACTAAAGGCAAGGGAATGGTTTCTTGTCCTGTTGGAGCAGGATTCAAATCTAAACTCAGGGTTGCCAAGTGTAAGATGGAGAGAAAAGGGGATCTGCAGCTATGATTTCTTACAGCCTCTGGACACCAAAGGATAGTTTAACAAGATTCTAAGGTAGGAATCTTGGGGTTCAAGGGTCAGGGAGTCCTAGCAGGAGATGGTCACTGTCTTGGGAAGAAGAATCAAGTGAGTTTGCAGCGCATCCACCTAGCACCCTAGCTCCCATTCTGTTATGCTTCCTGTCGGTTCCCCACACACAGGGTTTTCAAAACCCTAGGACTTGAAATAGACACTGGACTCCCCTCCTCATCTGTCTCCTCTTTTCCTGTAGAAGATTCCCCTGGGGATGAACAACTTCACAAAGCTACCTGCCTGGAGGTCTCCCTGAGCTGATCCCTCAAGCTGGGGACCCCAAGGTGGCTGGAGAGACTACAACACCAGGAGCAGATTACACATAATTTGCTGATTGTATACAACCAAGAAACAAAGAAGGGTCCTAGAAATGGCTCTGTGGGTAAAGAGGCTTGCTGCCAAGCCTGACCACCTGCGTTTGATCCCTGAGACCCACACGGTGAAGGGGGGGGAACTGACTCCAACAAGTTGGCCTGTGACCTCCACAATAACACACACAGAAATAAATAAATAAAAATGTAATAAAAGTCAGTCTAGTGCATCCCCAGAGTGAAGGTAGGTAGAAGAGAGGTCTCAGGTGCCTGCTGCAGCCTGGGCAGAGCCCAATAGGAAGTGCCCTGGCTTCCTCAGGCCCTAGCTGCCTGCCAGTCTTTGTTCTTTGTCAGTATGAGTCTCCCCTTGTGTAGACTACGCCCCCAACTCGGCATTTGCATGCAGCCCACCCTCACATGCAGACAAGGCCGGGCTGGCTGGGAGAACATGGAATGCCAAATGGTGTTCCCATCTTTCCGGGGAGGCGCGTCTCCGTCCCAAGTCTGTCTCTGCCAAATGTACCATACGCGCCAGACGCACATACATTCCCTGTGAATCTCCTTAATCTCCTTCCCAGCTGTCCCTTTCCAGGGCCCCTGCCACAGCACCTCCAAGCCACTTGTCTCCAGGCTGGCAGGGCAGCCTGACTTCCTCATCCTTCAAGAAAGCAACAATGGTAGTGGCGTGGACCTCCATGTTGCCCCTGCCCTGTGTAAGACTCCTCGGGCTCTGACAGAGAGGTCTCACCTTACCTGGCTCCTCCACAGCCCTGGCATGGAAGTATCCCCAGTTCCATTGTAAATGCAAGATGGACGAAGCTTCAAGTTTCATGCACTGCAGGCCCGGGGTTGAGCTGTTGAACCACGGGTTCCCTGTAGATGCACAGTGGTTAATCTCATTGGAGACTGGCCTCTAAGGTCCCCACCAAGCTGACAGAGTAATCTCTTCTCTGGAGGCACAGAAGAACCGTGGCCTCTGACCTGGTCATTTTCTACTTGTGTGAACTTGGAGGAATCACAGAGGCCTCTCCAGCCTGTGGGCGTGCTGGGAAGGTGGCCTGTGGGAGGAGCTAGTTAAAGAACTGCACTGTGGGAACTGGTAAAATACTGTACTTGGTAGTTTCTGCACCTAGGACATTTCATGTGGTTAAGATACCAAGACCTAACCATGTCTGTGTTTCTGACATTCAAGGCTCTTTCAGCAGGGGCCGTTGCTACCGCGAAAGCCACCACACCATCATGCCTCCATGGGTGTGCCCCCACAAACCCCATCAAGGCCCCACTATTTCTTGCCCCTGTTAACAATATCATCAGACATGTCTGCCTGCCTCTCTGACTTCTGCCCTCTCTGTAGTAGGGACTGCAGACTGACTCAACCCCTCCTCAGGACACAACCTAGAGTCCAGCATGTTCTTTGAGGATCTCCTGGGTGCCAGCTATGATGAAGACAGAGTTAGACACCTTCCTTAATCCAGGCTGGCCTGAAACTCTTCATCTTCCTGTCTCAGCCTCGGGAGTACAGAGTGGAGTTACAGAACTGGGCTAGCGTAGCACCACCCCTTCTTCTTCCAAGCCAGTCCTTCATTCCCAGGGGCTTGAACCGGTGGAGTCAACCACCTGCAGGCAGAATGTCCTGGAAGACTTTCACACTGTGATGGAGACAGTTTCACCCCTTTATGTCCCCTCAGCACTAAAGAAAGACACCTAGAATCCTCAGCGCTTCCAGGGTGATGGGAGCAGTTAGAACAAGCTAAGGATGCGGGAGGGTCCTTGGCAAACACTGGGCCGTTTTCTAGCAGGAACTCAAGCACAACTTGGCTTGGTACCCAGGGAGAGCTGGAATGAACCCCCAGGGACTGAGAGAGGAGACTACTGGGTTTCACTTCCTCTGATGTAAGGACCCTAGCAGCCCTGAAGGATTGTAGAACAAGTCCCTGAGGCCAAGCCCCATGGGACTGGGCAGGAGGAAAAGCAACCAGGAGAAAGCAAGCTAGGAGGGATGGAGGCCTGGTCTGCGTTTCATCTCCAGCAGGTGTGCAGGGAGATTCTGGGCGGCAACATTCCTTTTCTAGACCAGGAAGCCATTCCATGCTGTCCCTTTGTCCGAGAGCACTGTGCCAAGAGCACTGTGTTCACACTGTGCTTACCAACAAGAGGCAACTTAATGGCAGGAACCTGGAGGCAGGAGCTGATGCAGAGGCCACGGAGGGGTGCTGCTTACTGGCTTGCTCCCCGTGGCTTGCTCAGTCTGCTTTCTTATAGAGCCCAGGACCACAGCCCAGGAGTGCCCCCACCTACAATGGGCTGGACCTGCCCCATCAATCACTAATTGAGAAAATGACCCACAGACTTGCCTACAGCCTGACCTTGTCGAGGCATCTTCTCAGTTGGGACCAGGATTATGCGGAGTTTGCTGTGACAGACTTGACCATCTGCTTTACGGGAGGATTGTGGAAGGACTTTGGAACTTTGGGCTGGAAAAGCCATAGAGGGTTGAGAACTAAGTGGGATGTTCCGTGGGAGCTTGGAAGAAGCGTGTGGAGACCAGTGCAGACGGTGGAGAGCTGGCTTGTGAAGTTCAGTGGGGAGTTTAAAGATTCCACTGGAGCAAGTTTCCATTTTAAATTCAGATTCTGTGGCTCTGATCAGCTGGGGCTGAAGAGTCAGCCGTGAGTAGCAAGAGACCAGTGCCACTGTAGTAAAAAAGGTTGCTTTGCTAGGACAGTGGATGCTGGTTAGCTGGAGCTGAGAAAGAAGTGGTGAAGAGGAAACCAGCGACACAGGTGAAATCGGGAAGGTGTTTCCTCAGGGTCGGCACATGGAAGATCTGTTCCAGAGGCTGCAAGGTCGTACCTTGTCCTGGCAGTCAAACTTGGTGATGTGTAAGAGTCACTCAGGTGATATTAGTTTTGAAGACCTGAAGGTGTCATGGAGAGCAGCTGAGGCTTAGCACTGTGAGAGGCCAGAAGAGGTCATTGGTAAAGGTGCAGACTTAGTGGCAATTGAAGGCCCAGATGGAAGGGGTCATGTGGAGAAGTTGATGTTTGGCACTGTGAAGAATGCCTAGGAAAGGCTATGTGCAGCCCAGTTACAACAGGAATTCCAGCCTTTTGGATATGCAGTACTGTGGGATCACCAAGGACAGCAGCCACCGAGCCAGCCTGAGCCTATGTCAAGCTGCGTGTGCTGCAGAGGGCAGGGCCGGAGAAGTGACCCGCCCCTTGGAGGAGCCTAGAAGATTGTGAGTGAATCCCAGAGGTCTGGTACTCAGCTTTGTACTGCTGGAGTTTGGTTTTGCTTTGTTCAGATTTGTAACTGTGTCCTGGTTCTTTCTTCTAATAATAATAAAGCACTTAATTAATTAATTAATTAATTATATATTGCAGGAGCCCAGACTTGAGAGACTTTGAACTTCGGATTTTTAGAGAGATTGAATTTTTTTTAAAACTATGGGACTTTTAAAAGTTGGAATGCTTTAAATTGTGGTGTTGATATTAGTGTGTGGTCTTGGAGATAAATAAGATAAGGAAATTTATGGCTCAACAGTGATGTGTTTGTGTGTCAGGCTGAGAAGCGGTCAGCTGTGCTGGCTGGTTTTATGTCAACCTGACACAAGCTAGAATCATCTGACAGGAGGGAATCTTGACAGGGAAAATGCCTCCGTAAGATTAGGCTGTAGGCAAGCCTGTAGGCCATTTTCTTAATTAAGGTTCCCACCTCTCAGATGACTCTAGCCTGTTTCAAGTTGACATAAAACTAGCTACCATATTCTGTGATATCGTATGTTGGAAGTTGTTATAGAAGTTTTTTTTTAAAAAATTATGTTTAAAATGGTTGTTTTGTGTACTGTTGGGCAAAGGGCTGGTAGGCCGTAGTTCTTTGTATCGTCTGCAGGTGTTGGCTTTATGTCAAGGATGTTTGATTGCTCATGGTCTGCACGTGCTTATCAACAGAACACCTGAGGAACTTGGGTATCAATAAAACTCCTTGAGATGAGATGCTCAGGGTTCCACGGTCCAGTATGGTGCTTGCCATGATGGTGGTTTCCTCTGCTGAGGTCTGGCAGTTTACATCTATGAAACATGCCTCAGTGTCTTATTTACTGAGACACCCCATAGGTGTACTGCTACAGGAAGCATGTAATTTAACTTTTGATTTTTCAGGGCATTGCAGTCCAGAGAGTGCCTTGGGTCTCAGTCTGGACTTTTACAATGTGTTGGGACTGAAAGATGATGGGGACTTTTGAAGTTGGACTAAATGTGTTTTGCATTATGATGTGGCTACAGGCCTGTAGGACCAGGGAGAGAAATGTAGTGTTTGAATGAGAATGTCCCCCACAGGCTCATGTCTTTGAATACTTGGTTCCCCGGTGGGTGAACCTGTTTGGAAAGGATGAGGAAGTGTGCTTGTTGGAGGAGATATGTCATTGGGGGCAGCCTCGAGAGTTTGAAAGACTCGAGTCATTCCCAGTGTGCTCTCTGTCTCCTGCTTGTGGATCAAGATGTGAACTCTCAGCTTACTCCTGCTGTCATGCCTTTGCTTGCTGTCGTGGACTCCAGCCCTTTGAACCTGTAAGTGCAACTAAATACTTTCTTTTATGAGTCGTCTTCATCACAGTGTTCTGTCACAGAACGTAGAAGATTGGACACCCATGGTGGTGATAGTGATATGGTGGTGGTGGTGATGGTGGTGTTGGTGATGGTGCTGCTGGTGATGGTGGTGCTGATGATGGTGGTGCTGATGATGGTGCTGCTGGTACTGGTGCTGCTGGTGATAGTGCTGCTGGTACTGGTGCTGCTGGTGATGGTGGTGTTGGTGATGGTGCTGCTGGTGATGGTGCTGCTGGTGATGGTGGTGCTGATGATAGTGCTGCTGGTACTGGTGCTGCTGGTGATGGTGCTGCTGGTGATGGTGGTGTTGGTGATGGTGGTGCTGGTGATGGTGGTGCTGATGATGGTGCTGCTGGTGATGGTGGTGCTGGTGATGGTGGTGTTGGTGATGGTGGTGCTGATGATGGTGGTGTTGGTGATGGTGGTGTTGGTGATGGTGGTGTTGGTGATGGTGGTGCTGGTGATGGTGGTGCTGGTGGTGCTGGTGATGGTGCTGCTGGTGATGGTGGTGCTGGTACTGGTGCTGCTGGTGATGGTGCTGCTGGTGATGGTGCTGCTGGTGATGGTGGTGCTGGTACTGGTGGTGCTGGTGATGGTGGTGCTGGTACTGGTGGTGCTGGTGATGGTGGTGCTGGTGCTGGTGGTGTTGGTGCTGGTGGTGCTGGTGATGGTGCTGCTGGTGATGGTGGTGCTGGTACTGGTGCTGCTGGTGATGGTGGTGCTGGTGATGGTGGTGCTGGTACTGGTGGTGCTGGTGATGGTGGTGCTGGTACTGGTGGTGCTGGTGATGGTGGTGCTGGTGATGGTGGTGCTGGTGATGGTGGTGATGGTGATGGTGGTGATGGTACTGGTGGTGCTGGTGATGGTGGTGCTGGTGATGGTGGTGTTGGTGATGGTGGTGCTGGTGATGGTGATGATGGTGATGGTGGTGTTGGTGATGGTGGTGCTGGTGATGGTGCTGCTGGTGATGGTGCTGCTGGTGATGGTGGTGCTGGTACTGGTGCTGCTGGTGATGGTGGTGCTGGTACTGGTGCTGCTGGTGATGGTGGTGCTGGTGATGGTGGTGCTGGTGATGGTGGTGCTGGTGATGGTGGTGCTGGTACTGGTGGTGCTGGTGATGGTGGTGCTGGTACTGGTGGTGCTGGTGATGGTGGTGCTGGTGATAGTGGAAATGGTGTTTTTGATGACGAGATGGGGACAACTTCCATTCTGTAAGAAAAGCCTTAATTTCAGGTCCTGTGCCAGGTTAGATAAATTAGACATTTATCTAACATTTATAAATTAGACATTTATTATGTTGAAGCCTAGTCAGGTTGAAGATTTCTGGGGAAGGAGGTGGCACTGCGAATCTAAACAGTTCACATCTCTGTGCCCTCCCATCCATGTATCCATAGGGGCAAATGGCTGTGCTTGTAAAATGTATTTATCTGTAGCTCTAGAGATACAATAGATGCTGCCCCCTGCTCTGTGAGGTCAGAGCCTCCTGACCTCCTGAGCTCCAGAGCTCCACCACCCTGAGCTCATCCCTGCCTGTCCCCCTCACTTTCCCATAGCAGCCATCGCAGACTTCTTCCTGTCATTTGACTTTGCACTAGCTGCACCTCAAAACCTTCTGAGTCCTTTTCCTGGATAATTCCTTCTAACAAGTCAGGTATAGATCTGTGTGTCTGTCCTCTCCCCTGTATTTGCAATGAAAACACCCCCACTCATTCCACCCAGGAAGCCCTCACCCCAGCACATTGGCTCTTCCCACCCTAACAAGAGACTAAGCGGGGTGTCCCAACCCTTTTCTTGTTTCCCGCCTCCTCCACTAGAAGAAGGGAGACCATTCTGTCTCCTGGCGGCTGTGCTCCCAGTCTGGCCCACTGCAGGCCGTTCAGTGGGAAGTTCTTCAGCTGAGGTCGGGTCTAGATCTATCGCCCTGCTGGATGCTGTGTGGCCTTCTTGCTCAGGAGCCTCTCTTTGGAGGATGAGAGTCCCTACAGAGGAGAGTGGAAGGAGAGGCCATCTGTCCATTCTGGAGTCACAGTGGGGACACTGACGTCTCGAAAGGGTGGATGAGGGAAGGGAAGGAGGGCTCTGGCTGGAAGTTAGTGTCTCTCCCAAGGAGGCAGAAGAAGTCTGGGGGTGGACTGGAGTCAAGAAGAGAGAGGTGGAGGAGGAGATGAGAGAGACAAGTGGGATGGGTATGTTGAGAGGGAAGGAGGAAGTCGAAGGAGGAAAGGGAAGAGAGAAGACCGGGGAGGCAGAGGAAGCCCTGTTGGGAAGCTCTCCCAGGCTTGTTATAGGTCATGCAGCCCCAGCCTGAATGCAGCCTTCCATTTCAGCACCGTGGACAGAGACTCCCGTCTCTCCTCACTGTTGCCTGTGGCCCTGTGCTTGAGTTAGAGCTGGGAGGGTCATTGCTCTGACAGCTGCTCCACTACAGGAGGGCTGAGTGGGAGCTGCTGTGAGACACTGCAGCCTTGGTCCCTTGGAAATTTAAAAAAAAAAAAAACAAAAAAAAAAAAAAAACAGAAAACAAAAAAAACTCAACCTCAAGGTTGAGCCAATCGCCAGGGTTTTTAGCCAGTGTTCTGGGGTGAGGGCCTTGGGGCTGAATGTTTTAAAACAAGCAACCCAAATATTCCAGTGTTGCACATGGCCAGTTACAGCTTTGTCAATGGGACAGGAGTCCTGCCCTCCTTCAGCTCCAGAGCATTTGCTTATCTAATAGACAAATTGGGGCTCAGAAGGGGCAGCAACCTGCCCCAGGACACACAGCCATAGAATGGTACCTTGGAGAGTGAGAAACCCTGGACTGATACAAGGCTTAGCACCCCCCCTTCCCTCCTCCTGCCCCAGGGCTGCCTGTCACCAGGCCAGCTGACACTCTGAGCCCCATGGGAAATCTGTAGACTCTACTCACTTCCCACATGAATAAACTCCAGCCACAGAGACATCCAGACACATCGAATTCCCCTCTCTCATTTGTTCTCTGGCCCATTTCACATCCCAGTGCTCCTGGCAAACCAACCTGCTGTCCTCACCCCAGAGCAGGGAGGACCAGCCCCTGTGGGGAGACGACCACAGCTCCCTGCTCCTGTTCAAAAGTGGCTGTGCTATGAAGCCAGTCAGAGCCTCCGAGAAAACCTGAGTGCGGTGAGGTTTGTGGGTGGTGAGGCCCTTCTGCAGGATGGGTGCAGGCCAGGGGTTGGGGATGTCTCTTCTTCCAGCCCCAAGCCTGTCTCAGGATCTTCAGAACCAGGAGTGCGCAAGACACATGGTGAAGGGCAATGATACTGTCTCCCAGGCTTCTTAGGAGGTTTGCTGAAGCATTCTGCAAGGCATCAAAGACCAGGAGTCGGGGTGGGGGAGGGGAGAGGGAGGAGAGGAAGCAGAGGACAGAGGTGAGGAGGAAGGGGAAGAGACAGAGGAGGAGGGTGGGGAGGACGCGGAAGAGACAGTAGTGATGGAGTAGCTTGGTCCTGGTTTCCTCTGAGCTGACAAGGCCAGCAACAAGAGTTAGGTTTAGAGAGTGAAGCTGTGAGGAGCCCTCCGTGTTCACTCTGCAGGACACAGCGAAGTACTGGCAGGTGCTCGCCGTCCACTCCGTTGGAAACCCATCCATGCCAGGATCCTCTAGAGCCCTGAGGGTGACAGTGGCTTCCTGGTGTCCCCTGAGCCCAGGTCTTCCTGAGAAGATAAACAGGATGGTGAAGGAAGGAAGGAAGGAAGGAAGGAAGGAAGGAAGGAAGGAAGGAAGGGAGAAAGGGAGGGAAGGAAGGAGGGAAGGAGGGAGGAAGGAAGGAAGCCAGCCCCGTACCATCCACCACGTCTTTCTTAGTCTCTCAAGCTGTCCTGACTCAGTTTCCCACCTGCTCAGTGGGGAAGGATGGGATGAAGTGTCTGTAAAGGCTCTCAAAGCTCAGTGCTGTAGAACACCCATCCCCACCCAGGAGAGCTGAAAGAAACGTGCACACCACTATGCAACAGGGTCACACGCAAGCGGTTTATTGGTGTGGGGTGAGACACTGAGTGTCCAGAGTGTCCGCTTCCAAGAGGGGAAGAGAGAGAGAGGAGACAGACAGACAGACAGACGGACAGACAGAGGAAGAGAGGCAAAGAGCAGAGAGAGAGCAAAGAGGAGAGGACAAAAGAAGAAGAGCCCAAAGGCCACTAGGGTTATATGGGACTGATGATGCAGGACAGGTACCAATCTGGGGCAGGTACACGGCCCCAGGGGTGGCACCTGGCCAGAGGGTGGGGTGTTGGGAGTATGGGAGATGGGCAAGCTTTAGGGAGGGAGCTCTGGCCAATTCACATTAGCACCTCGGGAGACTGGAGGGGTCTCTGTGGCATTTAGTAGCTTCTGACTTGCGTGCACAGGGGATTCTGCAACACCAGAGAGCTCTCTAGTGGAAATAAGATTATCAATAGTCATAGACTCTGGGGAAAAAGTCTCTTGAGACTGCAGCTTGGTAGGAAGAAAGTCCCTAGGGTGAAGAAGGGAGAGGTGAGGATGCCTGCAGGTCTCAGGAGCCTGTGCAGTAACCAGGTCCAGAAACAGTGGGTGGGGTGAGGGTGTGGGGTAGTCTCAAAAGACCTTCTGACTCTCCAGCGACTCAGAGCCTGTGGCAAGTGGGCTCAAGTGTCATGGGCCTGGGCTCGGCTTCCAAGTGCAGGAAGCTGAACTCGGGCTCTACAGAATGATGAACTGTTTGTCTTCCCATGTAGCTACAGGAAGAGACACACCACACAAATGGTGTCCGGCAAAGGTTGATGTCAGAGGGCGGAAGACACCAGCTCCAGAAGCTTTGCTAGCCTTCTGTAACATGTTCAAATCCTGAGCTGAGCTGAATAGTTCTGACCTTGGGCAGAAAGCCACCTTCATCCTTGGCCATCCCTTCCAGCTCTGAGGCCTCTTCTAGTCTCTTCACTTGGTGCGGGCACAAGTACATCACAGACAAAGGATGCTTGAGGACCCAGGAGGAAATGGGGAGGGCTTCCTGCTGTTCTCCCATCTCCCCAGGGCACCCAGGGCTGTCAGAGAACAGATAGAAACACACAAAAAAATACCAGGAAAGGAGTAAGGGCTTTGCTTTGTCCTGTGTGTTGAGGACTCATCATGCATGATTTGAATTATGAAGATTGAAGTTAGACTCTGACAGGGTGTTCAACCTCGTGATCCTGCTGTGTGACCTGGGGACCGTGAGCTGCCTTCTCTGAGCCTCAGCTTTCTCAGGTATGAATTCGGAATGATTCTTCTCTTCTGTGGGTCAGGCTCTGCAGATACACGGATGGTCACTGCTGACTGTCTTGGACTTTTTAGAAAATCTTCATAAAAGAAAATGTTTAATGACAATTGAATAGCTAAGTTGTGCCATACATAACCCTCTGTATGCTAAGGGCAGCTTGGAATGAACATATCGGATTGTTCTACAGCCCTCCACACTGCCCACAAATGGGGAACAGAGGCTCCTCTGAAAGGCTTTGTGTCTTGGTCAAGTTCACCAACCAGCACCTGAGCTGGGATTCAGACATGGGGGACACAGGCTGGCTGCATGTCCCAGCCCATGGCTCTCCTGATCTCCAGCATGTAGGGGGGTCCCCTTTTGTTCTGCATCCTCACCCAGGTTCGCTCTGCCGCCGGGTCACTGTCCCTTCCCTTTGATGCACAATACCCCTCCCCGTGCCGCAATCCCACAGAGCCGACCATGGGGCTCAGTCCAAGGTCTGAACTGATTATTGACAAATTAAAAATATAAGCTATTGAGCAGACACTGGGATGGAGTCCCAGGGCTGTGGCCCTGCATCTCAATGAGCCTGCAAGCATGGGGATCGATGCTGCGGGTGGAGGGAGAGGCAGACAAATTGCCCCATGCATAATGCAGAGCCTGACGCTAGTTAATAACTGCCGGGAGTCGGGGGGAGGCATGTCTGAGTCGATGCGCAGCGTCCGTGCTGCCCTCGTTCTACGCGCTCCATCTGCCCCACACCCCGCAGATGCGGGAACCAAGCATCAGGGCTGAGATTGCAGCCTGGGTCCTCCATACTCCGAAGCCTGGGCTTCTGGTCTAGCTTTGCCTCTCCTGGCTGTGTGACTTCGGCAGAGTCACCACACCCGGCTGAGCGTAGCTTCATTTCTTCACGTGGTGCAGATGGTGGGTCTCGGTTGGGGAGAGGGCAGGGACTGCTCTGCCTCTGCTGGACCTACACACACCCCTCCCGTCGGCCTCTCTCCATCCCTGCAGCTGGCCCTGCTCCCCTTTGTCCCCGGCTTTCAGGTGAATGGTTCTGCCAATGGGTGGGAATGTTGTAGCATGTGGAGGGCAGGAAGAGAGTCAGACCAGGACCTCTACCTGCTGCCTGCTTAGTCGTCCCCAGCCGGGTGTTCCTCACCCCCCCACAGGAGCAGCTCTCTCTCATGCGGTCTTACCATGGTCAGGATCCAGCATCAGTCCCCTCCCCGGCCTTAAGCTCTGGATGGAAGGGCTCCCCTCACCCGCTCCTGCCTCTCCCTCAGCACTTTTCTTTCTTGGAGCTGGATCATCAGATGCCTCCTTACAGACAGGGCACACGCTCACGAGAAAGACTGTACCTGGGTACCTGCAGGGTGTCTGCTTCCTGTTCACATGCCATCCTTGGAACCCCAAGCATCTCCCCCACAGGCTCCGGAATGCTGGAATGCCTGCTGGCTTCCTCCCAGACAGAGCTGGGATGACGAGCACGTTCCTCAGCGTCCACATGGTCCTTGTCACTGGGCAGGGACAGGAGACAGCCTTAGAGATGCTTCTCAGATCATCAAAGCGGCCTTGGATGGATCCCAGAGGCCACAAGGCATCGTTCTAGTGAGGCTCAGAACTCGGGGTTCCAGAAGAAGTGTCTGGAATCGTCCTTGGGCGAAAAACTAAACCAACAGAATTCATGAGTGATGTGCCCAGGGTGGTCAGAGAGAGTGACCCCCCTTCTCCCTCAATGCCAGTGGCTTCCATGGTGGAACACTCTGTTCCCCTAATTTGGCACATTTGGGGGGCATTTTGGGGTTGGGTTTGTCTCCTTAGGGCAGCTGGTGGCATCTACTGGGTTAGGATCTGGGTTTCTTGATGCCCATGACATAGAAAAGCACCACTCCCACTCTCTGTGGCTGAGGGTGGAAATCAGGCCCTCTGCTCACAAGGCGAGCAGCACTGGAATCACCCCACCCAGACGGTGGCAGCTGCCACGCTGGCCAGAGGCTGGAAGACCCCACCTGAGCAGCACCCGTCTTTTGGGGTTCCTCCTTCACCAGATGGCCCTTCATTGAGGAAAACTTCATAAACGTTGATGAAATTCATCGAAGGGTGTCATTTTAATGAAAATACGGCCCGGTAGCCCGGTGGTAAAGCTCTTGCCCACGAGGTCCTGGATTTCATGCCAAGGTTTGAAAAAAATCAGTAGCTGGTCATTTACTGGCCATTTAACAGCAACCGGACAACGGGATTGTGGAAAAGGAGAATGTCTTACGATCCTCTTTACCCAAGCTTGGCATCTTGTTTCTGAACTCTCCGGCACTCAGGTGGATGAGACAAGAGGCCTGTGGACGGGAGTCCAGTCAGGTACATAGCCAGGTCCGAGCCAGCCTGGGCTACACGGCAAGGCTTCGTCATTCCAAACAGACATCAGTAATAGCGTACCCCACACACAAGAAGAAACAGAGAGACGTGTGTTTAATGCAGTATAGAACACAGCAACAGATACCAGGAAGAAAATGAGCCCTTCCCAGCCTCTTCTGCTGACTTCCCAGAAGCCACTCTGCCATCCCTGCCCTGGACATCACTGGAGCGATGTCACACACCTCCAAGTCATTTCAGAAATAGGGGCTTGTGTGTGACATCCGGGCCATATCGTGTCTGATGCTTGGTGTGTGTTTCAGAATCCTGCCTCAGGCTTCCTGCGCAACAGACTCCAAATGCTCAGAGTGGCTCTGTCTGGATCTGAGGGTTGAGTTCTAGAACCCAGGATCCTGGAGGCATGGGGGTTGAAGGTGGTGTGGTGTGTGTGTTGTTGGGTGTGTGAATGAGTCCCTGTGGGTAATTTGTGCACAACATGAGCATGGGTGTCTGAGCAGACACTAGGAGTCTTCCATCATCTCTCTCCAGCTTTCTTTCTATGAGACAGGGTGGGCCTGAAGCTCATCAGTCCTGCTAGGCTGGCTGGCCAACAAGCTTCAGCCCATGCCTGCCCCAAGGAGCTCCTGCGTTGAAGCCTCCGGTAGCTCCTGGTGAAATCAGCAACAGGGTTTTCCTTCCTGCTCTGGAGCCCTTAGCATTTCTGTGGCCATTTACATGTCTTCTGGGAAATTCCCTCACTGAGGGCTTCGGTGTCTCCGCCTGATATGTGAGTTCTTGGTAAAATATATCTATACGGTAGGGTACTAACCATTTTTTATGTAAGTGTTGAAGCTCATCTGTCTGATAGCTAGGTTTTAATTTCATTTATGATCTCTTTGGTCACACTGACTTTTTTTTCCTTTTTAATTTCAGGTACACACATCTATCCACTTCCCGCAGCCTCTGTGATTCATGTCTTTGTTTCTGGGCTCCGGGCCTTCCTCTCCTGGTGTCATTAACAACCCATTGTTGTCTTCAACATTTTTATGAAGTTTTGCATCTGAGTCTGGACTTTACTGTTCTGTGTAGGGTGAGCATCTACATCGCCACTGTGTACCCACCCTTCCCAGACCTACTTCCAGGAGGAAAATTTGCCAGAACACCCACTCTGGGGCAGCTCAGGAGGATGGAGGCCAGACCTTCATCTCTTGCCCTGGCTTCCAGGAGCCATCCAGGTGCTCCCCGCACTCTCAGAGGCCTGATGGGCTGCGCACACAGAAGTCCCAGCTCAGAGGATTGTGCCTTTCTCCCCTCTCCTGGTTCTGAGGGCGAGGCAGGCTGGGTCCTGCCCACTACACATGCTCACCGTGCAGCTGCTCATGGTTTACCCCTCACCCTCGACCTTAGGTTGGACTTGGAAGTCACCCTGGCGGGACACCTCTGTATCTGTTTAGAAACTACCCTGATCGAATTCCACTTTAATTATTAAAATACAGCAAGGTGTTTTCCTGGTGGCCAGGACGGCAGGTCCCCCGGATATTCAGGGCGAGAGGAGGGAGTCGCACAGATCATGCTGTCTGCCAGATGGCCTTCTGCTTAGGGGTGGGATCACCTGGCTTCAGTTGCTGTCTGTACTCATTTCTGGGACTTGGAAATGTCCAGTGAGTTGGGTGTGAAGGGGGAGGGTGGAAAGAAAGAGGGGGAGGGTGGGAAGAAAGAGGGGGAGAGGAGAAGAAGGAGGGGGAGGGGGGAAAAAGAGGGGGAGGGGAGGGAAGGGGGAGGGTGGGAAGAAAGAGGGGGAAGGGAGGGGGAGAGTGGAAAGAAAGAGGGGGAGGGGAAGGGGGGAAGAAAGGAGGAGGGGGAGGGTGGGAATAAAGAGGGAGAGGGGAGAAGGAGGGGGAGGGTGGGAAGAAAGAGGGGGAGAGGGAGGGAAGGGGGAGGGGGAAGAAGGAGGGGGATTCCCAGCACACCCCAGCACGTCTTTGCTGCCAGCACAAGCCCAGCCACCACTGCTCTGTCTCACTGACAACCCTCCAGCCCTGAGCTGCCTCTGGTGTTATTTTGGAAAAAAATATTCACAGCCTGTCATTTCTTCTTTGAACTTGGCTGTGTATATCTCTGAGGGACAAGGACTCTTGGTTGAGATGGCCTGTAGCCCAGGCTGGCCTCAAACTCATAATCCTCCAGCTCCAGACCCCCTGGGATGACAGATGTCAGGGTCCCTGCATGCTGTCCTGCTGTCTGACGTGGTTCCAACAGGAATGGCCATTTGGGATCGCTCCCTGGACAGTCCTCTCGCTGCTTTGATTGCTCTGGGCCTTTGGCGGGCTCTGCTGAGGCTGACTTCAGAGGTGAGCTGGTGACCTGTCTCGTTGTTCCAACTGCTCAGACAGCTGTAGGAAGGACAGGCTTATTGTGGCTCACAGTTGCAGGGCCCACAGTCCATCGCAGTGAGAAGGCATGGCTACAGGAACGTGAGGCAGGTGACACTGCATCCACAGTCAGGAAGCCTGAGACCCCGGCCCGTGGGATGGTGCTACCCGCATTTAAGGTAGATCTTCATTCTCGCCTCATAGAAACGCCTGAAGGTGTAATCCCAGGTGCTTCCCTAAGTACCACAACTTAAGAAGGATGTGGTTCTTCCTTACACCTCTGCAACCTCGTGGCTGGAGTTCAGGGCTCTGAAGGAAGGACCAATCGGAATGTGGTTTGCATGTCTGAAGATATTTATGTCACCTACCTAGCTAAGAATGCGCTCAGCGGGCTCCATATGAGCAAGGCTGTATTCCAGAAGCTGTGAGGAAGGAAGCCCAGGCCCAGCAGGGTGGGCACCGCCACAGAGACACGCCTCTGTGACCCTCTCCCTGTGTGCACCCCAGGGAGTGTAGGGGTGAGACAGCTCCGGGAGCCATGGTCCTGCTGTGGAGAGAGGATGAGAGCCAGTTATGTGTGAAGCTCAGTCTGAGGCACCGGGTAGAGCAGGAGTCAGACAGAGCAGCTCTGGCCATTGCAGGAAACAAGTCAGCAAACCGGGCTCATCAAGAGCAAGGACGGAAAGGTCACCAGGGGACGAGGGACCGAGAGATGGGGAGTCGCTAACTCCAAGAGGTCACAGAGAGTCTCTGGAGTGTAAAATTTGACCAGAGGCCTGGTGAAGGAAAGGTACAAGCTGTGGGTGTCGATGCGAAGGGCCTTGGGTATGTTTGAGGGGACACGATGTTGAGGACAGGAGTGGGAGTGGACCCTGGCGTCTTGTGGGACCCCATGGGCCCAGGAAGCATGTGGGTTTCATAATGAGTTGTGGCGGTGGTAAAATGAACGAGTAAAACAACAGCTACACGAAAGCACGCTTAGATAGACAGACGGAAAGTCCTGAGGGATAGGTATGTACAGAAGGATAGATGAGCAAATGGATGGGTGGGTGGGTGGGCACGGATAGACAGATGGATGGACACACAGACAGATAGATGGGTGTGTGGGTTAGGTAGTTAGATGTGTGGATGGTGTTTGGATTCATGGGTGGGTGGATGGGTGGATGATGGATGGATGGATGGATGGGTGGGTGATGGATGGATGGATGGGTGGATGGGTGGATGGGTGGGTGGATGGGTGGAGGGGTAGAGGGATGGGTGGGTGGATGGGTGGGTGGATGGGTGGAGGGGTAGAGGGGTGGGTGGATGATGGATGGTGGATGGATGGGTGGGTGGATGGGTGGATGGATGGATGGATGGATGGATGGATGGGTGGGTGGATGTGTGGATGGATGGATGGATGGGTGGATGGATGGATGGGTGAGTGGATGGATGGATGGATGGATGGATGGATGGATGGATGGTTGGATGGATTGATGGACGGATGGATGGATGGATGGATGGATGGATGGATACACATAAAAGTAAAGAATGCATGGATGTGTGGACAGATGGTTGGGCGTATGGATGGACATACAGATGGATGGACAGACGATGGTAGAGAGTGGATGGACTGCTGGACCCCAGCACACAGGGCAAAGCAAATTCTTTCAACCTCCCCTGGCTTTCCTACCTCCTGTAAGCCATCTCCTACAAGAAGCACCCCCCAGAGAGGAAGGCAGCCTCTCAGCCTGCTGGCTGCTCTCCAGAGCCCAGGCTGAGCCTTAAATAACGCCCCCTCCTTTGCAAGAAGAGCCGTTCTGGTGGCGCGGGCACTGAGAGGCTTTTGGGGCAGGCAGCCGTCACTAACAGATTCATTAAGCTCGCTCCAGAGCAACGATAAAAAATCAATTTAGTTCACCAGGCAGCTTGAGCGGACGCCAGGAGCAGGGGGGGCCGCCCAACCGTGAACTAGGAGGCAGAAGAGCTGGGGAGTGGGTGGAGCCAGAAATGCAGGGATGCTCCGTTGTGGTCCCACCTGGGGAGGGGGGGTGGGTGGAGCCAGGAATGCTTGGTTGTGGTCCCCACCTGGGGGAGTGGGTGGAGCCAGGAATGCAGTGTTGCTTGGTTGTGGTCCTCACGTGGGAGCTGCAGAAGCCATGATGAGTGGCCTGCTGGGGTGGCAGTGCCCGGATGAACCCAGTGAAGGCTGTAGGCACACCCTTGGCTGTAGACAGGCTGGATGCTCTTGTTAATTTCTCTTCTTAGCAGTCTAGGGAGCCAAGTCTGCAGGATGGGGTGTGTTGGGGGAGGTCTTGGCCTAGACTTGCTGAGCTCCCAGCCTGGCCTGGGAGACATTTGAGAAACAAGCAAGAGAACAGATGGGAGGGAGGGGGTTGAGGAAAGGGGTTGGGGCACATTTGCATCCAGGCAAGTCACACAGGAAACTCAACTCAAAGGCATGAGTGCCCTAAAAGTGTGGGCAAAGCCAAGGCAAAGATGCAATGGTGTGACTCTGTGACCTTGGGACTCTTGCATCCCAGGCCTTCAGACTACCCAGGCATGGCTGCTCAGCAACAGAGGGTCTGCTGGGCCCAGAGGAAAGGTAGCAGCTTTCCCTGTCCTGTGCCACCTTGGGGGAACTGTGTGCAGGCGCCAGAGGTGCTGGCTATGGAGGCTGTCCTCACAGGGCACAGGGTTCAATGATAAAGTGCAGGGGAGGTGGCTACGGGCTAGAACAGACACAGCTGGTCACTTGGGAGAAATCAGAGTCTTGGCTGTATCTCTGAAAAGATGGAGTGGTGGTGGCTTCCTTGGAAGGTGGACACATCGTACAGCAAGGGCCAGGGGAGAGACGGGCAGGAGGGTGGAAGAGGGGCAGGGGAGACACAGAGACCTCCAGGGATGACTGGGAGAGGGTGGAGAGAGGAGGGCCAGGAATGGAGGAAGATATAATTCAGAATCTGGGATCCGAGGTGCTAGAGAAAAAGACAAACACTGAGGATGTTCCCGAAGCCGA